>VWYH01004897.1:1091985-1146313 GCA_013399365.1 Pampusana beccarii | reverse complement strand
GCCCCAAGCCTGACAGTGTTCAAGAAGAGGCTGGACAAGGCCCTCAGACACACGGTGTGAACTGTGGGGTTGTCCTGTGCAGGGACAGGAGTTGGACTTGATGATCCTTGTGGGTCCCTTCCAACTCAGGACATTCTGTGATTCTATGAAAAAGAGGAGAAAATAGTATTTAATTTTTTAAATTCGGAAGGTTTGGTGTACTCGGTTTTAACCCAATTAACCTGGAACTTTCCTGTTCCTTTGCCTTTTTTTGAGCCAGATCAAAAATACGCTATTTGGATACCTTCCACTTGGCATTTGCTCTCTCACTAGCCCAGAAGAGGAACATGCTGACAGTAAATTAAAAAAACCCCCACACATTAAACTCAGCAGCTCAGAGGGATCCATTTATCAGAGCCATAACTGACTGAACAGTTTTCTGGCACTGCAATCAAGCTCCATCAAAACCTTCATCTCAGGCTATGTACCAGATAACGGCTCTCAGATCAGTCAGCACTGAGAAAACATTTACAAGCAGATAAAGCTGGAAGGGAAGGAGTGGGAGTTACATTAAACCTGGTTTTCAATCATTATTTTCTGGGGTTAGCATCCTTGTCTGGGTGGCACCGTTGCATGCAAGGAGATGTGAGCTCTTCCCCAGCTCACCCCATTCCTAGCACATCCCTGGGGGAAGGCTGCAGATGCTTTCCGTCCAACAAGAGGTCTCAGACACCAGCTGCCCCACGATTAGCCTACAACCAGTATCCCACTGGCTGGGCTCCATCCCCCTCACCTGTGCAGCTCCACGGTGACCGCTGCCAGTCTCCTGGGCTTTGCATGCCTGCCTCACTACTGGCAGGTAGAAGACAACACGGTGCTAGGGAGGGAGAAGAAGAAAGATTGACGTGATGCATCAAGCCTGCATGCATACCTTTCTGCGAAGCTCCGCATTTTCCCGCAGAGTGGATGTGCCCCACAACCTGTTGTTTGGATCCTCATGCAGGAGGGGAATAGTGAGCTTCTCAAGGTGGTGCCACTGAGGACGGGGCCATAAGGCATGTGGCGGGCACGCAGAAGGTCAGGTGGCTGAGCCATAAGCTCTGGTGCAGGACAAAAGCAAACCTTCAGTGTCTGTCCCATCTGTTCCCTGTTCCCAGGTCAGGCCATCGGGTTGGGGACAGAAAACGCTTTCTGACTGGAAATGAGGGTGTATGAGCAGGACACACAGTTCATGGTTTTGGAGCTGCTGTGGCCCAGAATCCTGCACCCAATTGCGAATGTTTTTTCTTCTTTTTTTTTTTTTTTTTCCCTTCAAAATGGGCACAAGGCAAAGATATGCAAACAAATGAAAAACCTCTGCATGCTTCCAGTTAATTGTGCAGTGGGCAGGGGGCTTAAAAATCCCATTTTCCTTATTCCTGCAGGCCAAAGCCCTGGAGCATGTGATTTGATTATCATCATTGTCATAAGGCAGCGCTCAGCCCCTGCTGTGAGAGGAGATTTCCGGGGCCCTCAGCGGGCCACTGGTTGCTGGGGCACATGTGGTCACCTCTGGTTGTGTCCAGCCCCTGCCCCTCCAGCTCCTTCCCACCAAGATGTGCTGAAGGCTCCTTCCCAGAGAGACCCGAAATGCCGCAAGCACCCCTTGCTGGAGGTGGCTGTGCTGTGCCTTTTCAATGGCTCCGGCATTTCATGACCTATACAATTTATTTAAATAAGACACGTGTCTTATTTAATGGCTAAATGCCTTGAAGTCCAGTCTCCAGATGCTGTACCAGGAGGGATGTGGGAAGGTCCGGTGGCATTTGAGGGCACCAGTGGTACGCTTTTGTCCAGGATATTCTGTCGGACCCTGGTCTCATGCTTGAGGCGGGACATGGAAGTGATGGCAAGAGTTAAGGGGGCCTAGACCTGGAAAACAGCCTGGCACATGGGGATGTAGTCAGCTCAGATCACTCAGCCTAGCAAGCGGGGGGGGACTGAGGGGCGGGCTGGCTGCTCTGTGGAGGTCACCTTCGCAGGCCAAACCTTTGAGCCCATGCCAGGCCTGAGGCCAGCAGGGATGCGGATGACTGGTGGCCAAAACCTGCAGCACCATGGTGGCAGCACCGGGTCCATCCTCAGACAGTGGGAAGGGCTGAGCCACACGGAGCTGGAGTTCATCTCGTGTTTGCTGCAGTGAGATGGATTCAGCGTCTTCAGGAAGAAACCTGGGAAAGCTGGAAGGAGCCCAGGAGAAAAATCCAGCACTGTGGTAATGGAGGTTATGGCTTGTGAGTCCTCGTGGCAGCAGCAAGGAAACTCCCAGTGCCCAAAGCCCCCACATCACGGTCAGCATCAGGCAGCCTCATGCGCTGCACCCATGCAAAAGGTGTGAAATCCTTGTCTTCACCTGCTCACAATTTAAGATGACAAATTAAGATGATTGGGGAAATTTTGGTGAAACTTATTCAGAAGAACCTCAAAAGGCATCTCTATGGCAGTCTGTGTCTGCCAACAGAGGAACAAGGCAATCGTCCTGGGCAGGATGCAAACCCCAACCAACAAAAGTGCAGCAAGAAATAAGGCAAAACACCCCTACAGTGTGCATGGTTAGTTACTCAGGCAGCTTATCCGTAGAAGCAACAGATTTTTGTGTTTCTGACAGGCCCCAAGTCAAGCTGGGGTTCCTTTCTGAAGGGTTGTGCCCACTGGCACGTGCTGGCCAGGAGACGGACGACAGCCAGCATGGGCAGCCTTCTAGCTTGACCGGCTGCGGGTCTGTGCTCCCCAAATGAAACATGCAGAGGGTGCCCCTAACCCAGGCACGGCCGTGGTTCTTCCTGCAGGTGTCAGCCACAACTGGGACCGTGTGCTCATGCCAGCTCTGCCCTGCACCGGGCACAGCTGTCACCCACCCAGCCCCCAGTGCCTACCCTCTGAGGAAGAGGAAAACCAGGACTCTGCTGCTATGAGCATGTTTCTTCTCCCATCCTTAGGAGAGGATGCTTCCCAGCAGATGGATTGCTCCAGGCTCCACTAGTAATTAGCACTGGAAATAGTAATAGCCAGGATGACAAAAGGCTGGGGATAAATTGGAGGTTTTACACAGGATGAAACGAAAAGTCACAGTCCACGGGTCTCAGGTCTTGCACTGAATTAGTGCTGCTGTAATTGGTTAAGGAATAAATTCACAGCTTCAGCAGGAGGTGGGGACGCTCCTGGACTCACTGAAGTTCTTCTTCACAGTTCACAAGGCCTGTGTGTAGCCCCATAGAGAAATAGTTAGACTATGAGAGTTTGGCTTAGCTAGCAAAAACTCATTAGCAACGTACACTAAAGAAAATCAGAACACTTTAGTTTGTACCTCTGAATAAACTTTTATTCACGTCTTATTAGCACGCTTTCTTACAAATAAAGGGTAGAAGCTGGTATTAGGCATGCATAAAAAAAACTAATATTAAGAACACCATATCCTTTGTGACAATCAATTAAAGAAGCTTTTAAAGCCTGATCAGTGTATTTAAGCAGTTCCATTAACTGACTTTTTAATGTCCTTTTACTGATTAGCTTTATTATTGTATGCAAAGTTAGGGTGTGAACGGCTATGGATTCTTCCCTCCACGAGAAATTCTTATGGAAATCTATTTGTCAAAGAGGTTTTTTTGCTTGGCTGCTTGGTGTCCCGCATTTTCACAGTTGGTTTCTTGTTGGGATGTAGTGTGCTACAACTTAGGTTTGCCAACCAGGTACAATACACTGTGAAGAAGCATATGAAGCAACTGAATGATTATAGCATTTATAATTACATTAACTGTGTGCATGTGTCTTTTGAATGGGAGCATTGCTTTCCATAAACTTTCTTTAAAATGCACCTAATAGTTTTTGTTTTCAGTGGTGCACGATAGACTGGTAGTGCTGCTGCCACAGTAGCCCTGAATGCAACCCTGTGAAGGCAGGAAACATTCTTGTCCCTCTCTGACCCCATCCCATCCCATCCCTGTCCCAACCCTCTGTACGTGCCACCACACACTACTGCACCCAGGAGCAGCTGTACCCGTCAGCACCGAGAGGGAGTGGAAATGGGACACAAAGACAGGCAAATTCAGCTGCTTTTGCTCTTTGGGCAGTGGTTAGACAAGCATATCTAGATTCAAAAAATGTTAGTAAGTTTACCTACACACATCTTAAAACCCCACCTGGTGATTCATTTAAGCACAATAGAGAAGTGGGTAGGGTAAGGTAAAGCGAGGAGGAAACACAGGACACAGGGTGGGTGCTAGATCCCCATAAGTTGATGGGACCTGATGGGATTCATCCAAGAGTGCTTAAAGAGCTGGCTGATGTCATAGCGAGACCTCTCTCTGTGATTTTTCAACACTTCTGGGAATCTGGAGAGGTCTCAGTCGACTGGAAACTGGCAGAAGTTGTCCCAGTCTTCAAGAAGGGCAACAGGGGTGATTGCAGCAACTATGGGCCTGTCAGCCTCACTGGCAAAATTATGGAGAAGATTGCCAGCCTTCCTGGCAAAATTATGGAGAACATTGTTCTGGGAGTTACTGAAAAACACCTGAAAGACAACTCAGTCATCGGTCCCAGCCAGTATGGGTTCATGAGGGGAAGGTCTTTCTTATCAAACTTATCAAACTGGAGAAGAGGAGACTGAGGGGAAACCTCATCATGGTCTACACCTTCCTCACAAGGGGAGGAGGAGGGGCAGGCGCTGATCTCTTCTCTCTGGCGACCAGCAAGAGGACCTGAGGGAATGTCAGGAGGATGTGCCGGGGGAAGTTTATGTTGGACATGAGGAAAAGGTTCTTCCCCCAGAGGGTGGTGGGCACTGGAACAGGCTCCCCAGGGAGGTGTCACGGCCCCAAGCCTGACAGTGTTCAAGAAGAGACTGGACAAGGCCCTCAGACACATGGTGTGAACTGTGGGGTTGTCTTGTGCAGGGACAGGAGTTGGACTCAATGGTCCTTGTGTGTCCCTTCCAACCCAGAACATTCTACAGTACTATGATTCTGTGAGGTCAGCAGGAGAAACCCTTCTGTGGTCTGAGGGGTTAAAGTGGGGTGAGACACAAGGCCCAGAAGCATTGACCATTGCAGGAGTCAGCTGTGGGAAATAATACCCAGCACTTGCTACCCACTTATTTTGTTAGCTGCTGATGCTGAGAAGTATTTAAGCCTTGTTTGCACAAGTTATTGTAGAACTTTACTTATTCTGACATAAATTAAGTGAACACTATTCCCACCTTCCCCCTAGTAGGGATGCTGTTATAAAGTTTCATGCATAGTGAGGTATCTGGTGTGCCTCGTTTACCAATAGAGCTTGCACCAAAGATATGGCGCTGAGTCAGTAGAATTACTTGAATTATTTTCTGGTTTCACCTGGGATAGAGTTTTCCTCCTAGTATAATAGCTGGTATAGTGTTGTGTTTTGGATTTAGAATGAGAATAAAGTTGATAATACTCTGATGTTTTAGTTGTTGCTCAGTAGTCAAGGACTTTTCAGCTTATCATGCCATGCCGGGCACAGAAGAAGTTGGGAGGGAGCACGGATGGGACAGCTGATCCAAATTGATGAAACGGACCCTCCGAATCACAGGACAGTATGCTCAGCCTGTAAATCTGGGGGGAATAAGGAAGTACGGAGATGCTCAGAGTGATGGCGTTTGTATTCCCAAGTAACCATTATATGTGATGGAGCCTGGCTTTCCTGGAGGTGGCTGAACACTTGCCTGCTCATGGGAGATAGTGAATTCATCCCTTGTTTTGCTTTGCTTGTGCCTACAGCTTTTGCTTCACCTATTGAACTGTCTTTACCTCAGCTCCTGAGTATTCTTACTTTTACTCTTTTGAGTCTGTCTCCTATCACACTGGGTTGCTTAGTTGCTAGCTGGGCTTAAAACATGACAAATTATAATACTGTGAATCTGAGGGTAGAAACCATTTTGCTACTATACAAGTAGGTTTTATTGCTAATGATTTTCCTCAGATATATCTGCACTGCTATTAATGCCTTCATAGCATAAACTCTGCCCATTGGAAGGATGATGCTGTTATTTCAACGAAAGCCCTCTTCCTGACTGAAATGAATCCATGTAGATTCACTGTTGAAAAATCTTGAAAACTTCTATATGAAAATTTGATTTAATTTTGCATTGAAGTGAATAGCCTTGAAACTTCCAGTGCAGTCAGGTAATAAAGTTGTTAAAACATCTTATACCTACACCAAATAAGCAGCCTGGAATTTACTTAGCCTCTTCAGCTGCAAGTGTTTCTCTGCCTTCCCCCACAGCTATCTTATTAGCACATGCACTCAGAAAAACCCAAGGACAGATCTCCTGTTCACATTTTTTGTAGTGCTACAAAATAAAACGCAGCAATCCCAAACCCAAACCAAACAATGGCATATTTTGATGAGTGTTTGCAATCTGACCTTATCTCTGCCTGCCTTATGCTTGAAAAATCTCGCATGTGGAAATATTGTCACTTAGCGAGGCCACATCCAACCAGCGTTACTTGTCAGGGGAGATCACAATATAGAGCCACCAACGCAATTGGTACTTCAAGCTGACAGTTTTGTGCTTGAAGGATGGAGGAACAATGTCGATAGGGGTGGTGAGGGAGCTGAGTTTAAAGGTGAGTCCAGTTTGGAAGGCAGAAATACCCCTTGGTTCAAGCTGACTATCCTGCTCTGTGAGCCCCACCTCCTCCTCAGCCAGCTGAGCAGCATCCAAGCTCTTTTTTTTAATTTGATCTACCCTCCTTTGATGACTAAGGGAACAAGAAGATTATAGTTTAAGTATATAATTTTCATTCGATGTGACAGGCTAAAGCTTTGTGCACTTTGTGAAGGCCTAGATTATTTTAGTTCCATTACAACACTGATTTAGGCCCTGACTCTCTGAGGCCCACCTTCCTGGAGACATATGTTGACTTAAATTCGCTGCTAATGAAATATAGGCATATGTTTACATTATTCTGCTTAAATGCTTTGCTGGTGTAGGGGTGGACTCAGATGGCAAGTGCAATCTTGGATCAGAGGTATAGAGAAGCAGATTTTGTGTGCCTTTTTTTTTTTTCAGCACAAAGGCTAGATATTTCAGAGTTCCTTTTTCTTCTTCTTGTGCCCCTCCCAGACATTGTCCTGTGTTATCTTCTGGCACAATGTGTGCTTTTCAGCATGCGGTCCTGTCAGAAACTGAACACACTCAGGTCTCCCTGGCTTTAATGACAGCTGGGCAGGCCACGAGCTGCCGAGAAGCAAACTGCTAAAGTTCACGTAGCAAGCTGGGAGCGGTAACCTTTCACTGACACAGCTGCAGGGAGTGGAAACAGGTTTTATATGAAATGGCAACGCATTCCTGTTTCAGGATGCTCCTTGTCTAGGACCAATGTGATGTGCCAGGGCTGTGCGGGCAGAGGTGTGAGCCCCAGCCCTACCTTGATTTCCCATTTTCCATGGGAAAATGTCCCACATCCGGGTGGAGAACAGGAAATTTATTTGCAGAAGCTTTGCTATGTCCAGTGTCTCTTGGACTTTGTAGGTCAGGCTGGGACAAAGAAAGCGTTAGCAGTTTCCCAGAACTAAAGGAAAGGTTTTTTTAGGAGCTGAGAACACAAAAGAGATAGTCATGCATGCAGAGGGAGGCAAAGGCATTCTAGGTGGCTTAGCTAATGCTTCCACTTTAGAGAAAACTAAAAGTACTTGGGTTTGGCTTTTTGCCTTTAAAAAAACAAACCAACCAACCAAAAAAAAAAAAAAAAANAAAAAAAAAAACAAACCCAAAAGGAAAATCCTCCAAACCCCCATGCTTTTTGGAGCAGTCCTCTCTGCAGCAAATCTGGAAGTGAATCTGGATCTCTCTTCTTACTTGTATTTCCCCCACAAAGTAGAACAAGCAAACAGCATCTTGTATGTCTCCTTTACTACATCTATTCATCTCTAGTCTTAGAGCAGAGGGGGAGGAGAAAGGGAGCTGCCAGCAGCCCAGAGTGATTGATCTGTCACTTGTTTTTTATGCTGCACTAGAACAACGTGTTTCAAAAACGACAATGAAAAATCAAGGTTAATATTCCTTGATAGAAATTCAAACTCCCCCAGTTGTTGGTGGGTATTTTGCTACTAAATGGGCTGCTTCATCCACAACAGTTATTTGGAAGTATTCTTTTCTGCTTGAGCTTGCAGCCCTTAGGAGAAAAATTTATTTGCCAAATCCATTTGCTTCAAATCCATTTGAATCTGTCATTGATTAGCTATCACCAGAAGGTAGTTTGCATATATACAGAGGTAAAAATGCTGCACCCCTCCACTTGCACTATGAAGTTTTGAAAGTGGCCCTGGAAAGGGATCAGACACCTCACCTGGACTTTTGCAAGCCCTAAAGCAAAGGGTGACTATGCCCGAGTGCTGTCCTGAACCTGAGCTGGTACCCAAACAGCAAAGTGTCAGGGGTCAGGCTAATGCTGGGATCTGAGGACAGAGGCCGTGAAGTGATGGGGCAGAGAGCAGAGACTGAGGACTGGGAGATGGGTGCTACCCCCTCACTGATGCTACTGCCCAGGGATGAGTGCAGGGAGGTGATTGCGCTTTGGCCCTTTCACCAGGTTGTCATTCCTCATCAGGGAAAATCCTGTGACTCCGAGGGTGCCCCAGTGCAGCCCTTTAGCAGAGGGAGATTTCTCTCCCACTGTGCCAATCAAAGCAGCATCGCTCCTAATTGGGAGCACAGAGCTGAACTTTCCCAGCACTGGGAAGGGCTGGCTCTGCTCTGACACGGTTTCCAGCTCCGTGAGCACTGCTCCCGCGCCTGGGAGGCCGCGGTCTCCCCTCTCCCATCCAAAATATGCAAAATAAAAACAGTTGCAGACAGTTCCTGACTTTCCCTTCCCTGCCGATGGAGATGCAGCGGTGCAGCTGGTCTGTTACCTACCTACGGGAGGGAGGGATGGAGAGAGAGGGAGGGAGAGAGGGAGGGAGGAGGGAGAGAGGGAAGAGACAGGCGGGGAGCTCAGGTTACCGCTGCCGCATCGCTGCCTCCCCTCTCTTCTTGCTCCGGAGACACAGGCGATCGTGCACCGCCTCTCTCGGGATGGCGGGGGGATCGGAGGAGGCTTCGCACACCGTAGCCGACGCCTCCCGGTAGGAAGGGGCAGCCCGCCCGCCCGCCCGCTGCAGCCCCCGCGCAACATGGCCAGAGCCGCCGGAGGATGCGCCGCCGGCACTGAGGTGAGGAGGTGCCCGGTCCTTCCCCCAAATCCAGCTGCAGGTATGGCCGTGGGGCAGGGGAGCCCGTTCTCCTACGGATGCACCCTCAGTCCCGCAACGCCGACTTTGCGAAACTTGCCGGCCGCCGCGGGTGGGTTGGGAGAGTAAGGTAAGAGGGGGCGGCAGGTGTGACCCCGCTTTGAAGAGCAGGATCAAAGTCCAGACCTCCCTACCCAGGGAAGCCCCTCACCCGAGCAGAGGGGTGTTCATCCCCATGGAGTCTGGGGTTCGGCTGCAGGCTCCAGACCACAGCGCCCGTCCTCTGGTACAACGGGAGATGAGGGGCATGGCGCTGCTTGGCATGAGGGGTAGACTGATTTGGTGCTAAGAAGGTGGTAATAAGAAACCTCGTTTGCCAGAGGATTTAGCATCTGTTTTAACATGGGGAAACATTTTGGCAGCCTGTGATCCTGTCCCCGAATAAAAACCAGGGTCAGTTAGGACAAACACCGGGCAATACTCTTCTCGCTGTCCTGCATGTTTGCTGAGCCCTTGGATAAAATGCTTGAGAAGAACGAGATCCATGAGGTACAGGTAAGTAATTGAAAAAGCAGTTGTTGGGTCTGATCCTGCAAACATTATTGTTTATAATCAGCACTTTTAAAGCCAAGTAGTTATTTACAAAAGATTTGCCAGCATGAGGGCCCCATGGTGGGATTTCTGTTCCTCTGCTTTCTGCCTTAGCCCTGCTAATCAAAAGAGGAGCTGGACACCGTCCCTCCCAGCTAGCATTTGGCACAGGGCTGGGACAGTGAAGGGAGCCTGAGTGGCCGTCCTTGGGCTGTTTCAGCCCTGGGTGGAAATTATATGATGTCCAAGAACACTATCCTTCACAAGTACCAGATTGCTTCTTGAATAAGCGCGTAAACGCAAAAACTTGCTTCAACTGTTGTATTGCTAGGGGAAGAATAAAGCCCCAAACACTAAAAAACGACTCTGCCAAGAAACAGCGTGAAACAAAAGGGCACAGAATGGCATGAGCACCCGGCTCACCTACTCTGTGTGAGGACTGCTCCAGATTAAATTAGGGGAATAAAACATCTGAAAGGCAGGATCCTGACAAGTCCTCATCTCTACGGTGATTATTGGCAGGGCTGAGAAGCACTTTGTTTATGAAAGATTTAAGAGTGACATTAGAATATCTTTATTGGTAATTTTTCTTGTTTTGAACATTTTTTTGTCCAATCTACATACCTATCTCTTCTTTGTACTGCTGTTATACTTCTTATGTCATGTATCTCGATGTTTCTTCCGATGGAGAAGAGCAAGACCCTCATCCTGTCTGAAATACCATTTCCAGGTTAATTTTTCCTTTTCATTAAGATGAAAAATCCAGCATGTAGCACTACTTGTAAATTAGGGTGCAATAAAGAGGGTGAAATTTTGGGCGACACAGACATATACATCCAATTTTTGAAGAACGGTGCTTCTATAGCTCAGAGAACCAGGCTTTTGGAATCCTAGCATTGACAGCGAGAGCTTGAATAATAATTTTTCTCATTGCTTTATCTGTTTATGAAGAGGGTGTCTGTGAGTTGGATTTTTTTCCTCTTCAGCACAAAACCCACATGGCATTATACAGGGTGAGGTCGCTCTGATTCATCCCATTGTGGACAATTGCTTATCTTTGGCGAGATCTGGAGTTTGGAATATAGCAAGCAACGTAGTAATTGTAGAGAAATTGCTGATTCATGAGGCAATTCTTTAAAAAGTTAAATATGCTCATTAGCATCAGTGATAAAAGGAAGATGAGGGTATTGTAGGAATAGAAGGAGCAGTAGAAGAAGGGAGTTTATCAGCACTAAGTGAAACCCAGAAAGGGATGTTCAGCACACAGGGGTTGAAGGGAAGACAGAGACGAGAAGAGGAGACTTTCGGGCTGAATGTTTGGAAAAAATAGCTACAAAGACAAAAAAAGGTCCTCCTGGGATAACAAGGGCAGAGTACCCCAGAGGCACTGCTCTTTTCTCTGCCTACAAGAGAAGATGCCTCTTTGCTGGTTGCCTGCCAGCTGTGTTTGGGTCATCCATGGGGGTTGATTAAGTCAAAACTGTCCATATATATCCCTAAAGAGGACAAAAAGCACCTGCACCAGGGACTGGACTGTATGGCTTTCCTGTACATTTCCTCTGCATTGACAGTCTGAAGTTTGCCACAGGGTGCCTAACAGCCCATATTGCAACCTTCACTGCAACACCTTTCTCCTTCCTGGAAAAAAGGATTTGACCTTACTAAATATCCATGCTGACATTTCAGCGGGCTTTTTAGGGCCAGGATTCATCAAGAGAATTTTGCAGGCAGCTTGGAAAAGCAAAATGATATTTTAAAATAGAAGCAAGCTTTCTTGAGTTGGCGAAAGTCCCTGGAAATACATTTCTTTTTTATTCTTCAGATGCAACACTTCTTTCTTGTGACGTTACAGAAGCAGCTTCACCTCCTGCCAAACTTTTGGCTGGTTTTGAGAGCGAAACTGCATTGTGGTGTGAAGATGGTGTTTGACTTTTCCAAACAAATCTCATGAGCAAGTGGTCATGGTTGGGTGAATGAGATGAAGGTGCATCAAGAGCTAGTGGCTCTTGATGATTTTTCAAATGAACAGGAAGATGCAGCCTCTGAATCAGAAGATGCCGGTGCCACAAATGCCTTCCCACTGTGAGAATACGGTCACCATGATCTTTATTCTCCTTTAGGCATCGGCCTCCCAGGTAGTCTCAGAGGCAGAACCCAGAGGCCGTGTGGACCTCTGGTCTGGGCCATCGCAACCATTTTAGTAATGGAAATTTCCATACCTGAGGTGACACTTCTGTACCTGAACTGGAAAGGTGGTGTTTTCAAGTGGATGAGACCTGTGAATGTTTGTTCTTTTCCTTGTAATAAAAGAGAAGCACCTTGTTAGTGGGTGAATGTTGCATGCAAAGGTCCTCTCGTGCCTGTGCGTTTCCTCTGAGAGAGCTGCTGTGTTAAGGTACGTTTATATGTTGATGCTGGTGCTTTGACTGACCATCAGTAAATTACCCTTTGTAGTACAGAAAATGTGATTCGGAGGATGAAATGGTGGAAATTTTTCTTTGAAGAGATAAAGTTAAGGAGTTACAGTGGGTCAGGTGGTTCTTCTGAAACTCTGTCATAACGTGATGGGAGTAGATCTGGTGCATGGAGGTGAAACTTTCAGGGGCTTTTACTCAGTTACTGAATTTTAACCAATTTATATTTCAAGATATGGTGGGGTTTTTTTTGGTCATATTTTTTGTATGATTGCTGGAAAACAAGTTTCTTTACTCATTATAACATTATAACATATACCGGTGTTTAGCCTGTACTGATCAGCACTGCTAAAAACAGTACAGTTGTATGCATATATCTGAATACATCTGTATTGTATTATATGCATGGAATTTAATTTGGTTTAATATTAATACAGAAACTAACCTATCACTCGAAAACTTTTTTCCCCTAGAACTGTTCAAAACTTGACTTTTTTCTCCTCTTCATAGTTTTTTTTTAAACTTTTTTTTTTCCTTTTCTTACTAAAACCCGGAATGGTAAAAAACCTCAGCTCAACCTTCTACAAAGAAGATTCAATCTGCTATTCAAGTTACAGGGTCAATCAGCTAAATGGGAATTGGTAACATAATATAGCATAAGCCAGGCAACACGTTAGGATTTGCCAATCGGTAACAATAATGATCCTTTTCTATCTGTTAACTCCTTGGTTGCTTAGGGTTTGGAGATGGGGACTCCTGCCACGGGTCTGTGACCGTGAGCGAAAAGCTTACCCACAACCCCAAGGTCATCTCTCCAGCTGTAAAACATTGTGGCCTTTCTGGAAGGCCCGAGGCTTATTTCAGGCATCAAAGGCATCCACCCCTCAGAGCTCCTCTCCCCATGCACACCCCATCGTGGCAGGCTGGGGGGAGCACAGGGGTGTTTGGGGAGCAGCTGGGAAAGCCAACCTGCCCCTCAACAGCAATGCCAAAAGAATGACAAAAAACAGCCAACCAACCGAACACAAATAAAACCAAAGGGACAAAAAAGGAAAAAAAAAGAACAAAAAAGAAAAAAAAAGAAAAAAAAAGAAGAAAAACACGAGAAAAAAAAGAAGAATAAAAGAGGGAAAAAAAGAAAAAAGAGAATAAAGAAATAAAAGAAATAAGGGAGAGTTTTTGGCTCTAGCACTAGTGCCTAGCAACTCAGCGTTTAAGTGATAGAGGCTGGCATGTATGAAGCAGAAGAATAGTGTCTTGCTTTGACTCACTGACAGACTGACAAGAAGAAACAATGCTGATAGCAGAGGCTGGTGAGAGGTAGCAGAGGGAAAAAGATTTTCTGTAGTTTGACAGTAAGGATGTCAGGAAAAGTGATTCCCTTGCCCCATAGCCTTTTCAGGCTTCCACCCTTCTTGCCTGCCAGTCTTGACATTTGGATTGGGGGAAGACGTTGTTAATACATGTTACTGCAAAACCCCCGCTCTGAAGAGTACCATTTTGAAGCGCCAGGAAGGAGACATTTAACCTCATCGCCTGTTCTTGTGCAGTTCTTTAGGCTGGAAACGGCACCACCAGCTCGAGAGGCTCCACGGGACACTGTCACTGGGCGCACGGGGCAGGAGGAGCCAGCCGGTGCTCCTGGGGACCAGGCAGGGTGGTCTGTCCCCACGTTCCCTGTTTCGGTAGTCCTGCGTGGGACCTGAGCGGGCACTGCCCATCCTGATGGGGTCTGGTAGGCACCAGGCACTGTCCCATTCCGGGAGTGGGGGGACAGCCGAAAGCTGCTGGGCCAGAGGAACCTGGTCATCCCTCCCCAACTTCCGAGCTTGGGCTGAGGGGGAAACCTGGCTACCCACCCATGTCCACCACTGCTGAAACCACTGTCTCGCCAGAGATACCATTTTTTGAGAGCTCCAAGGTGGCCCCTGCTCCTCTCCAGCACTTGCATTTAGGAAAAATAAATGTTTCATGCTGTACTTGACATTTTCTTATTATCTATGTGTGTTTAATCCCCCTTTTGTGTCCTGCTGAGCTTCTGAGAAAGCAATTTAGAGGCTCTATTCTGAAGAAAATCAAAAGTTAGGTATTATTAGTACTTATACCAGGGCATATGCTACTTTAGATTATTAGGAAAGGAAAATGGGAATATCTCTGCCAGCTTTAAACATGTAGTATTTGAAGTCTTAGCTCCTGTTTACACACTCAGATCACACTGCTGCTTCGGGGTCTGCCTTGTCCCAGCTGCCGTTTACAAACTGGGGACTCTTGCAGATGGTCAAAAGCAGTTTGGTCGTTTGTGGTTCAGGTCATTCCATGACTGATATGTGCGACCTCAATGCAAAGCCGACACTGATCGTCCACTGAACTCCACGGTGTGACTGTAGCTTTGCCCCAGAAAAATTAAGAAAACTTTATTTCTTTAAACTGATACTTCGAATTAGTTTCTCAGGCGGACTCTAGACCTACTTACCTCTCCCTCCCTTGGGCCAGACTGCTTTTCCTGAACTATATGGCATATAGCCTTGATCTCTTGGTGCCGTTTAGATAATTACACTCATTAACAGACCTAAAGGAGGTGTCAGATTAATTTTGATGGAATAACTAAGCCCCATCACGCAGTTAACATGGCCCTGTCACTGCACAACAAGACGGGCTGGCCAAGGGTCAGTGGTGTGAATAAAGAGACCCTGGAGTCAGCCTGCAGAACGCAGGAAGATGTTCACGTCGCTGGCGGAAATAGGTACTTGCAAAGCAGGGGGCTGCAGTTCGATCACAGACCTTGACTACCTTCTTGTTTTCTTCATGTGTTCCTGTCAGGCACGTGTGAGAGGAGCATCAGGCTGCAGGTTCCTTTAGCCCATGTCGCTTGGGTCCCAGGTGTTCGTGCAAACGTTGTTTGGATCCGCACAGAGCTATGAAACACCGTGCCGGTCAGTTTAGACAAACTGCTCTCTAGGACACAAAGCAGGTAATGTTTTGTCCATGCTCCACATTAAATATTTTGCAGTTGGAACAACAGGAGATGGATAAAGCTTTGAGATAGTTACGAACTGCAATTTCTGACTCAGATCAGAGAGAAAACGAAGTATAACATCACGCAAAAGGATTTGCTACAAAACTGGAAAGATTTGTTTCGATGCAAAAATACTGGATACTGTTCAAAATGACCCCTAGTAAAGAGATCCATCGCTACTAAGTCTCTGTTGCTTTCTGGACGACCTCCTGTAGACTTGTGCTTCCTTCACATTAACATGTCCAGGAATGTACTGTGGAGATACATGCACATAGGCTGGAAATCTTGAATCACAGACTGTGTTGTTTGTCAGTTGCAGGTGAAGGAGGAAAAATATAGTGAGAGATAATCTAGAAACCACAGGCCTTGTCACACCTAACTTGTGCTCATATCTCTGCTGTAGAGCAAGATACTTTAGGTCGGATGGTGATGGCTTTGCTAAACGCAGTCATAGCCATGTTGTCCTCTTGAAACAGCAGAAGCCACTGTTTTCCACACGTTCTTCGTACATACTATACACTACCCTGTTTCCCTGAAAATAAGGCCTTTCCCAAAAATAAGCCCTAGTTACAGTTCATTAAAAAAGTCATTTTAAATAGTGTTCAGGCAGCTATATATGTAAAAAGTAGGCATCTTTTGGAGCAAAAATTAATACCTGCGCTGTCTTATTTTCAGGGTAACGGAGTATATACTATATATAGTATAAATATACTATATTCTGTATGCCATTCTCCCAGGCAATGTGGGAGACAGAGCATTTGCTTCACCCAAGAAGCTAAACCTGCTGTTTGCAGGTGGGGTGAGGGATGGGACAGGCGCTCAGCGTCCCAGGGGTAAGGAGCCAATATCAGGGTGATTTAGTTTCCAGATATACCAGCTTAAGCGGTCCAAGGAACTGGCCTGCCTGTGTTAATATAAAGTGCTTTTTAACTTTCAAAGTTTTCCCTGTTCACTTGATAGCAAGAAGAAAAGTTACGGTTTTAAAAGAAGAAATGGCCTCAGTGAGAGGAAACTGGTGTCCTTGACACCCTTTCCCTTGGTGTTCTTTCAATAAATGCCGAGCTGATAATGTATTGCCAAGCTTGGGTGCTTGGGACACCGAGGCTGTACCTGTGCAAATGCATCTTTCCTTGCTGCATCAGGGGCTCCTGCTGGCCTCAGAGGCATCTGGGACAGACCTTCCCTTCTTGAGCTCCAAGGAGGAAATCCCTGGTTGGATCCCTTCTATATGCAGCTGGGGATGCGGAGAGAGCTGAGACACCTAACTGGGAATGACCAAGGTGCTGCTGTTGCAATCTGGGTCCTCGCAAGCCCTCCTCACTAGTCCCCTCTGCGAATACCTCTGTGTGTAATTGCAAATGTTTCATTTGGGAAAAAAAGTCCACAGCTCCCACCAGTTCCAGATGAACCCAAATTTACTTTTGCTGATTAAACCGATGAAAAAAGCTGGTGTTTTCCAGCTTTCACACAATCAGAACCAAACGAGACTTTGCTCTGGAATGTATATGTTTCTTGTCAAAGCCACTGCCTGTCAAATGTTTCTTGTCAAAGCCACAGGCAGGGACCTGCTGGGATATGGTACATGTATATACATGCAATTTGCAAAATTTATAAGATACATTTTATAATTTACATAAATTTACAAATGTATGCATTGCCCTGGCATGTGCATGTGTGTTTATATACCTATATAATATACGTTTCTTCATACATGGACTGACAAATGCAGGCTGTCTGGCTGTGGGTAGGCAGTATGGTAAATACATGCCAGAACATATGTTGAGAGGCTGCTTTCCTAGTCATTCAGAACATGGACTTTATTTTATTTTTATTTTTTTTTAAGATATGTTACCAGTGTTCAAACCCAGAAACAAGAACTAAGTGTGGGCAAGTCACACTAGTTTGATTCTGTTGAAATTAAGTAAAAAGACTATGTTATGTTATGTTTTATTGCTCTTCAGTACTTTATTAAAGGTTTTAATAGGTTTTAATAGAAAATTGCTCTCAATTACTTTGTTAGTTCAGTATTTGAAATGCTTTTGTTTGTGCTTGTTCTGGAATTCCTGTGATAGAGAAATGTCAGACCCTCGTGACAGCCGACAACAGGAGCAAACCCCTTCTGCAGCTCTGTTGCCAAGCTCAGAACACCATCCTTTCCTGAAAACACTGTTTTTGGGATATTCATGTGCTTCTTCCCAGGCCACTGAAGAACACAAGAACAGATGCAGAGTGGATTTTCATATACTCTTTTGTGTATGTGTGTGTATACATATATATATATGCACATATATATTCTCACACAATTTTACATATGTATTTAATTAAAGCAAAATTTAAGTCAATCTCAAGGCTACTGTGAGCTATACATACAAGAAAAACACAGATTTGAGGAATAACCTATTTAAAGATAAAGCAATTTAAATATGAATGCCAGAAGAAATGTGAACTTTTGAAATATTTTCCAAATTCATTTGTGAATCATTGCAAAAATGCATTTTACTGTGGGAGGAATTTCAGTAAACCAGGACTCCAGTTCTACTTGTTTCACGCTTTTGAGAATACCAACTGAAGCTAACGGAACTATTCTTGTAGGTAAGATGAGCTGGATTTGGTCTCATGAACAAGTGACTAGACTTTAAAATGAACTTAAGCCTGCAACAGAAAACCTTTTCATTGCTTGGAAAGGGGAATTTGAACAAAAGGAAGGCACTAACATGGTTTTGCGGAGCCCAGGCAGAACATTCCTTGTTGGAAGACAGAGATTAAATTTCCATGAAATCTGCAGCTCTGGGGATTGTAGGCTTGTTTTTCTGCATTTTCAGATGGGAAGCCAGATCCGATTTTTCGTTAAAAACGGGGCAAGAGCAAGGGAATGCCCTTCCCTCTGGTAAAAATTCCCCCATCCTAGTGCTCTAACACAGTAGTTGGTGGGCCCATGTGTTAATGGAATGAGTAACTGAGTGAAGCGTCATACTAACCAGGTTAATTTATGGAGTCATAGTAAGTTTTTTGGCATTGATACGTTTTTTGGGTTTGCTTTGATAACTTTTCTCTCTCTCAAAATTTTTACTAGATTTGAAACCAGATACACAGCACAGTAATCTGTCACAAGGATGAAAGAATGAATATTGTTGTTATTGTTTGGATCTCTTTCACCTAGAAAGGGTATGGACAACCCCATTCTCACCTCAGCATGCCCTAGCGAGTCACCTGAACTCTGCAAAAGGTAAAGCATCCAAATAATCTGACCCCCTGTTGTTTTTTCCAAGCAGCTGACCCAAAGTCAAATATGTGACTCATGGCCCCTCCAGCAAAAAGATCGGGAGCATTTTCTAGGTCAGTGCAAGAGCCCCACAGGATGCAAAGAAGATGAAGATGGGGGGAACCTGGCTGGATCTGCCAGTTGGACAGCACTTAATGGCTCTCGGACACAGGCACTTGTCAAACGAATGGAGAAACATGGTATTTAGAAAAAAACAACCCTATTGTTATTCTCTCTCATCTGGCATGGGCACATATCCACTGCTTCTTCACTCTCTGGCTTGTGAGAGCCCTGGTGGGTCGAAGTCACGGTTTGTAAGATGCTGCAAATGGGGAGGAGGTCAGAAGCATCGTCCAGGGTGACTGGGTATCAGTGGACCTGCTTGTGTGTGTTTCTGAGGATGTGCCGGCTTGGGCTGCAGATTCAAGTAAGCATGATCATGAATTTGATTGGCAGCAAAGCATCTTGTGGGAATGATAACAAGAAAAATGCATGTGGGCGAGTGCCCTGAAATAGGGAGTTTTCAATTAGAGTTGACCTGGCTTTAAATCCCCATGTAGGGAATTTGGAGTACAGTACTGAAAGGCACTAGATTTTTTTTTTAAATGTACTTTTCCTTCTTGTTTCTTTCAGATGGATTTCAGAAAATCCAGACTGTTTGTTTGCCTTGTAGGGCTCAGCTGTGCTAGCTTCTGGGTCTTTTACAACTATTTGACCGAATTCTGTATATTCGGTGAAACTAGCCAAGATTACATATTCCCCGTAGAGACTTTTAGAAGAATTGGAGGAAACTTCTCGCAGCTCCCGGATATAGACTGCCACAAGAATCCGCCTTTCCTCATCCTGCTTGTGGCCTCCTCGTACCACCACGTCGATGCCAGGATGGTGATCCGGCAAACCTGGGGGAAGGAAAGAACGGTCGCTGGCAAACGCCTGGTAACTTATTTCCTTCTGGGAAGCACTGTGAATCCCAGCCAGCAGGCTGACATCGCTGCTGAAAGCCAGAAGTACAAAGACATTATTCAAAAGAATTTTACGGACACGTATTACAATTTGACTTTGAAGACCATGATGGGAATGGAATGGATTCACAGATTTTGTTACCAGGCCAGCTTTGTGATGAAAACAGACACGGATGTGTTTGTCAATGTTTTTTACCTCACTGAACTTCTTCTAAGGAAAAAGAAGACCACTAGATTCTTCACAGGCTTTTTAAAACTGCATGAGTACCCCATACGGAGAAGAGGGAGTAAGTGGTTTGTGAGTAGAGAAGAGTATCCGGGAAAGACTTACCCGCCGTTTTGTTCTGGGACGGGCTATGTTTTATCCACCGATGTTGCTAGTCAGATCTATAATGTCTCAGAGAGTGTTTCGTTCATTAAACTAGAGGATGTATTCATAGGACTGTGCCTTGCCAAATTAAAAATTCATCTGGAGGAGCTTCATTCAGAACAGACATTTTTTCCAGAAAGGATTAAGTTTTCTGTTTCTCGCTTTAAGAAAATCGTGATGTGCCATGAAGTAGAACCATCCGAGCAGCTGAGCTACTGGAATCACTTAGTGAGAGAAAATCACAGAGGAGTCCTCTAGCACCTTCCCTGCTCGAATTAACAAATTGAAATGCTCTGCATTTACAGAGTTGCTCATAACTCCAGCAAAACTCCCAGTTAACTCTAGACTCATCATGTTAAGGACTTTGTTTAATGGTTATTTTAATATCTTAATTTCTGTCCAAGAACATGCAACCCCCTTTCTCTCCCATTCACTCTCACTTCTTTGCACCAAGTTACAAGTATTTTTTTCTGAAAGATGCAGACCCACAAATCTGCCCTCTCCATGGACCAGCTCTCCAAATCTTGCTGCTCCAGGACTGGGAGCATTTCTGCAGTGCCAAACTAAATGTCAAAGTACTTTTGTTCAGAGAAGAAAATTTGCACTCTCTTCCTGGTCTCCCTTGATAGATCACTGCGTCTGCACCCATCTGTGCAAGCATTTAAGAAACGGTGTCTGTAGCTGTCAGGACGTTCCCCTCCTGGCACAGGGAACTGCAGCCCTGCCCTTGCAGTCAGCTCTGTGTGGGCAGAACAGCGTACTGGCACAGATCTCTCCTTCGGTCTACATTTTTTTTTTTTTTTTTTTTTTTTCAGAAATGAAAGAATTTGCCCATGCAGTGCTCTTGGGACAACTTTAGGCAGTGCAGGTCACCTAGTGAATGTGTAAGGCTACTGCATCTATTTCCCTATACGTGCCTCCTGCTGAAAATGATATCTGGTAGAGCCAGATCCATGCTCAGTCAAGAGTGTCCTGGTCTTTCTATTAAAATAGACCCTGGAGACATCTTTTGCATTTGTGTCTCTCTTTGGTTGCTTGAAAACTACTGTAAATGGTTTGCCAAGGCTAAACTAGACTCATTTACAGTGAGCTAAACAGCACATCTGAGTTACACATTTTTCCTGACGAGGAACTGTGTGTAAGGCAGAGAAGATAGGAGGATTTTTCTCTTTCAAACAAGACCTAATGTGAAAATGTGCCCATTCAGGCTGAGAGACTCATTTCTTGTTTCATTACCAAGAAAAGACCCATGAAATCACTAGGATGGTTTTCAGAGATAAGGAATTGAGTCTTTACAGTAGATGCTGTGAAAAATACATTTGGCCTATGGGAATTTTATTTGCTTTAATGCAAAGAAAAGGTCAGTTTTACCAGCAAAAGAAGTATTGAACGCCTATACTATGTGTGAAATGTTTTTTTTTTTTTTCAGAGAGCAGCAACAGCGGTGCTGCTCCCTAGGGGAAGATGAGATGGGAGCCAAGTGGGTCTGACAGACAGCAGGGCTCAGCCCCACACACCCATGCAAGGGAGCAGGATAGACCCACAGGTGGTGGCTAAGTCCAACCGAGAGTCCCAGTCCTGAGGAAGCATCATGGTGATGAGGCAGGTCTGAGGTCCAGCCAGCAGTGGTTGGGCCCTGGTGATGACAGATAGGGGTCAGGATCAGGCCCAGCGTGGGGAATCAGGGCCAGATACTGCCCCAGGATGGGGGCATACACTGAATGTGGTAAAAAACATGGAGGAAAGACAGGGAAAGATATTTTATTACTTTGGGGTTATTTATTTTTATTGTTTATTTTATCTTTTACTGAATCTGTGAGGACTGTCCGAGTGTCTCTTTTTACTTGCCTGTGTCTGAAGAGCAGGATAAATATCTTCAGCAGAAATATTGCCCCATCCTGAAAAAATTTCAATAATTGTAATAACATATTATTTATTTCCTTCTGATGTAGAATAAACTGAACTCATGCACTTATTTTTGACAACTGATGATGAAAGAAATAATGTATATTTGTTTGGTAGAAGAATAGTCGTCTTTATTTTAAGTTTCCCATTCAGAAAATAGCTGTGTAGACGGTGTTTGCAGGGATATGGCTAACCAGGTGGTCGGGTGGGTGACCAAGGAGGTGTTTGCCTTTCCCTAGTGCGTACCCTGTGCCAGGGGGTGGGCAGCTCAGCTCTGGGTTGGACAACATCTCTCCACCTCCCATCCCAGCTTTGCAGGTGGATCTGCCCTTGGACTCAAAGCCCTGCTGTAGCACATCTGCTTTTGCTGCTGCCTTCAGTAGGTGTGATGGCTCAGACTGATAAAGCCTAACAACAGCATTTTGACCATTATTCTTTCCATGCAACCTGCAGAAATGTCTTTTTGCCATTCAGTGCTATTGTACTTAAGATGCAAGCGGGCTATTGCTTTCATTTATGGAAAAGTGTCGGGCAGAAAGGAATGCTTCCTAGCCTCTCCTAACTCCCTTTCTTTCTTGTGGGGTAGAGGGTCTGTGACCTGGGACAGCACAGTACAGCCTAATGTTCATCCTGACCTCTTCTTGTTCTCAGTGAAATAATCCTGCAGTCCCTCCTGGGTCTCACTTCCACCTCTGTGCCTGGTGCCACCCATGTCCCAGCTGGCAGGACCAGTCCAGCCATGCAGACCCAGGGAGCCTGTGTCTCAGCAGAACAGCTGTTCGTTTACACATGGGTGTGTTGACTTGTTCGCCTCCGCTAGGTGTTGAGATCCAAGAAGTATGGCGGCACCAGGCTCCTGGAATGGTGCAGCTGCTTGTCTTCTGTCAGACTGACTTGGTGGCCGAAGGGTAAAGTCTCCCAGTAGGAGACAGTACTTTGGGTTGCTTCCCTGAATGATGGCTACTTGTGAGTGCCATTAAAATATGTCTTACCTGAGCAGTTTGTGGTTTTGTATCATTATAAAAACGTTACCCTTGAGGGCCAGGTCCTGCTAGACTTCTTGACTGTGGCTTTTATCTTAGTTCAGGAGTGTTCCTAATTACCTGAATACAGCTACTAGCTGGGAAGGTCGTGCTATTCTCTCTTAATCACATTTGCAGATGCTACCCCTATATTTTTGGGGCAGAATTCATAGCTACCACACCATTAGGAAAAAGGTCCTCAGGTACATTTTAAGAAACCATCCCATTCTGGATACTGTTTCCAGGGAGTCTATTTTTAATTTCAAGTGACCTCTGCAAGATGCCGGTCTCTTTATTCCTTGGTTCAAAATATTTTGTCCTCAGTGAATATATGTTCTTAAGCATCTAATAGCCTGCCATCTGAAGCATTTGTTTTATCACTGCTAAATCTCTGATGAGGAGCAAATGAGTACAGATTGAAACGTTATGGGTTTGGATAGCCCGTTCCTCTCCTTTTTGCAAATTAGCTTCCTAAGTGAACGTTTTAGGTTGCTGCGGATTATTTTCCTCAACATACGATTTTCTTTGTGCTTGTATAAACTAGAAATTGATTTCATAATTCTCTCCACTTAGTAGGATGCTTTGAATAAGAGTATAGTAAATGAATAATTAATTACTTAAATTATAAGGTCATCCTGCTGGAAAAGGTGATTTAGGAAAAGTAGATGATTGCATGTAAGGCAGATTCATTTGTTTAAACAAAGCCACTATGCTAGTCAGTTTATATGTATCAGCTAAATGAAATTAGCTTTTGCATTTTGGGCCTCAGATCATGGAGTTTAACTCAATCAAACAGTCTTAGTGGCCTTTTGCAACATTATATGCATTTTCCTATGAAAGACCAGAAATATAACTGTAAACACAATACTGCAGTGTATATATACTTATTTTAAAAATTTTGTATAGGCTAATAAAATAATTTAGGCAACTTTGGGACAGTTTATCTGTAGAAGTACCGCACTATCCTAACATTTTTAGGCTTTGTGGGTCAGATGATCACTAAATCAGTTTTTTATGAATAGCTTTGAAAAGTTACTCTGAAAAATTACTCCGTTGCTTCTCGTTTAGTGGAAAGGGGTGTAAAAAATCAGCAGAGCTGATGGTGTCTTAGAGTTGGTTAGATATATGCATTTCAGCATTCTCTGTTTCTTCCAACACTAGATCAGTTTTTGAATACAGAAAAATGAATGCATTTTTCACAACTCTAACTCATCAACTAACATATTCTTAGTTTAGGTTACGATTTTCAAAAATATCCTTGAAGCATTCGATCACGCGTCTCATCTGATTCAGTATTATTGAGCAGGTATAACCCTTCTAGGCACTTTTGAGAATATAGAGTAGATTTTTGTAATGAAACATTTGCCTTACGTAAAAGCCGAACGGAACACAAGGGCTAACTGTAATGAATCTGATAGGAATGCTGCTCTTCTTGGATTTCTGCGGGTTACTATATAATGTTAATATAAAATGTGTGACAATGTTTGCATTAGATGCATAGAACATGAGAATGAGAACGTTGAGCTGACTATTCAATGTATGATATTTTAGTAAAGTCTTTTGTTACCACAGTTTTGTGTGTTCACTTATCTTTTTGGTTGTGAATGTATTAACATTTCGGGATGTAGTCAAGTTAGGAGGCTTGCTCTTTTTTCCAGTTAGAATTAATAGAATAATAGAATCATTTTGCTTAGAAAAGACCTTTAAGATTGAATCCAATTGTAAATCTAACACTGCCAAGTCCACCCCTAAAACAAGTCCTTAAGTGCCTCATCTACACGTCTTTCAAACACCTCCAGGGATGGTGACTCCACCACTTCCCGGGGCAGCCTGTTCCAAAGCCTGACAACCCTTTCCATGAATAAATTTGTCCTAATATCCAATCTGAACCTTCCCTGGTGCAACTTGAGGCCATTTCCTCTTGTCCTATTGCTTGTTACTTGGGGGAAGAGAACGACACTCTCCATGCTACACCCTTCTTTCAGGCAGTTGTAGACAGCAATCAGGTCTCCCCTCAGCCTCCTTTTCTCCAGGCTGAACAGCCCCAGCTCCCTCAGCTGCTCCTCATCAGACTTGTGCTCCAGACCCCTCACCAGCTTCATTGCCCTTCTCTGAACTCTCTCCAGCACCTCAATGTCTTTCCTGTAGTGAGGGGCCCAAAACTGGACACAAGATTCAAGGTGCAGCCTCACCAGTGCCGAGTACGGTGGCACAATCACTTCCCTGGTCCTGCTGGCCACACTAGTGCTGACCCAAGCCAGGATGCTGTTGGCCTTTTTGGCCACCTGAGCACACTGCTGGCTCACGTTCAGCCAACACCCCCAGGTCCATTTCCATTGAGCAGCTTTCCAGCCACTCTTCCTCGAGCCTGTAGCGCTGCCTGGGGTTGTTGTGACCCAAGTGCAGCACCTGGCACTTGGGCTTGCTGAATCTGAATCTGTTGAATTTTCTCCCCTTCTCTAACCTGGCTTACTACGTACATCCTAATTTGGCTGATTGGTTCCTTTTTCTAAGGCAAGTACATAAATCCCATAAAAGAGAAAGAGAGCACAAATGGGAGTGCTTTCTTAAGTATCAAGCATGCAATCCTGCTACATTAGTCACTCTTGCCATTAACAGTCTAGACATGGTATACCTTTAAATCAAAGGCACCTTAAAAGAAAAACTTATAAACAGTCTGTGATCTGAATTCAGCACTTTTTTTTTTTTTCTGAATGACGAGTGTCAAGTGCAAGACTGTTAAAACCATAACAAGGGAATTGATAAAATGCAATTTTAACCACAGCTGATAGAAATGGTTTTGCCTGTGTCACCATAGCCAGCTGTAATTAGAAAAGGTCTCCCTTACTACCTCTGTCTTCTGTTTCATCTTTTTTTTTTTTTTCCTGGCTTATCTTTCTGGTGTATTTTCCTTGGTTGTTTGCAGCTGGACTTAAATCCATTACTTCACTCCACCAATATATTTCCAGAAATATCTACAAATATTATCACACTATATAGAGGAAAGCAGCTGAATGACAAAACTTGGATGTATACAGTACATAGGAGATGCTGCTGGAAAACAGAGACTTGAATTTGCACGTGTTCCGGCTGAGGAAACAGAGACCTTTTTCAAAGCCTATAAACAGATCAGTTTTAAGGCTATTCTCCTAAGAAGTTCACTCACGTGTACTTTCACTGAAAAATATGATTGGACAATTTCAATGGTTCAGAAACAACCTTGTTGTTGTCTTATGTTTTGCAAATTCAAAAATCCATTATTTTTGTGGGAAGAAAAAAATCCAAGTCCCTTCTCAGAATCTCTCCACTGAAGCATGTACACAACACCCCTTGCATTCAGCTACTGACCTAACCTGACCTCATTTAGTTTATGACTTTGTGTGCACGGATAGAGGCCCATGTAATCAGCTTCCTATTCTTCCATCACCAAGAGCATTTAGAAATCACAGCCACCCTTAAAAACTGTCAGCGTACAGCTGTAGGCGTAGAATGTCACAAATTAGTTATGTGGTGTGATTTACTCCTCCAGCTTGTAGATCTTCCAGGCAGCTCTATTCTCTTCATGTTTAATTTAATTGTTATTGCTGGAACAGGAGTTGTAAGTAAATGTTTGACTCCAGTACATAAAGGGACCTGCAGCTTTTACATGTGCTTTTGCTAGTAAAGGGTCAACAAGGGAATTAAAAAGAAACGAGAGCTGAGCCATGAGGCAGGAGGGGGAGCAAGAATTTAACTCATTCCTGTGGGGGTGAGGAGGAATAATAGCAGCGCTCACTGCTGGTGGGGAGATCTCAGTGCTGAGGGCAATGGTGTGAGGTGCACCTCTGTGCTCACCCGCCCCCCCAGCCCGTTTTGGGGATCCCATTCCCCTATGCTGAGGCCAAGCCCTGCATGCCTTGCAGGTGTAACTCAAGCTGCAGGCTGTTTGCTGCCAGAGGCCGCTGTAACTGCGCAGTGCTGCCTTCTCCAGCTCTGCTGAGGGAAGTGCTGCATGGGATAGGGGAGGAGACTCGAAACTTTATCCTATAAACATATTAGTCTTTACTACGTTCTTGAGATCTTTCAGTATTCACCAGTTCCCTAAGCTATTAGGGAACCTTTTTTTTCATACAAGTGTTGCAAAGGAAATGGCAGCATATAAAAATAAAGTTTACTGCTCCTTTATAAGAGAAAGCCGAAACGCAGCGGTGATCACAAGCACTTCCATTACTCTGCCACATAAAGAGAAATTGAATACCTGAAATCGTCTCTGCCAGGGAATTATGTTCTCTTACTGCAGAAGGGCAGCTTTCAGTCACAGACTCGATATCACAGGTACGGTGCAGAGGAGACTTTTATTTCTAAGAAAAAAACCCTGCCATTTCTACTTGGTGATCTTAACTGAATGCCCAAAGGGAGGAGTAAGATGTCAGTCATAAGGATGTATTTTATGAAAATGCAAAATAGACACCAGTCTTCCAATATAATGCTTATTTTTATGGTAATGATCTGCTCTCTCATCATTGCAGTGTCGGGTTGGATCGTGCCTGCAGGTCACCTAGGGAATATTCATTAGTATTCTATTTTCAGAGATGTAAGCATTAGCTTTTCTCATAACTGGCAACCTTGCAAAATCATCAGGAATGAAAGAAAAGGGGTAAAATGTCATAGTCCCCTGGTAGTTTTCCTGGCATCATCAGGGAACTCTTGTGGGATTTGGAGCCCTGGGCACAGAACTTGTGTGTGTGTATCACTGACCAGGTTTGTGCACTGTTGATCTGACATTTCCAGAGCTGGACTCACTGTGGACTGGCTGATAGGTGTTGAGTGTACCAGTTTTAAAGGAGCCCTGGAGAGATTTGCACTTTGCCTGAACTCCTTGAAGAATCTGGCTGTGCATATAAAGCTCATGAGGGAGTCTAAAATCATGACCCTAAGCAATAATGAAAAATGTAATACTAATTATAATGAGTGTAGAGAACGATGTTTACATTTTCTTGGCACGCTATCGTATATTGAAAAGTTCCTTAGAATAAACTGAATGATAACCAGAGCAATTAAGCTAACTGTTTGGACCAACGACAAAATATTTCTACAGCTAAATGTTGCCAGGGGAACTGATGTATTAGAGAACACTGAAAATTTCTTTCTTAGATTTACGCCCCTCCTAACAGCACCAAAGCTGCATCTTTTTTTATTCTGTGGTAAACTTTCTTACTTACTTACTGTTGCCTGGACTTCATGATGCTTATCTTCACCTATGTTCCTTGAATTATGACATTTTCATTTTATCAGCTACAACTCTTCACTTATTTCAGTGCTGTCAAAGGGGAAACATAGAACGCAGTTTAGAAGGACTACTGGCATGAAAGTGCTGCAGAGCTACATTCCAGTTTTATAGATTTATTAACACCAAATAAAAACTGCAGGGATATTAATTCAAATAAAGTGTTAAATCCTGCGGATTCCTGTGTGTGGAAGTCTGGAAGAAGATTGTATCCAAAGCTTTCCTTAGTAAGGGCCCACAGCAATTCTTCACAGAGTTATGGCTTTATAACAACCAGCAAGAGAAAAATGAAGAAAAGACTCTAAACAAAAATATCAGATGAGCTATATTGGTGTTATGAGGTTTTTGAGAATTTACCCAGGCCTAGACTCATGATAGCATCACTTTATGATTTTTTAGATCAAGACGAAGGTGGTCTGTCTTTCCAGGAAGGACATAAAACAGGATTCCTCGGATCAACATGAGACATCTTCTCTTTGTGGGATCGGTCTCAGCTAAATTTTGCAGTCCAGAACAACACATCCATTCTAACCTAATCTTTCAGACTACCCTGTAGTCAAAATAATGAGGCAGACATAACCAAAGGGTGACATACCTTGCCTGCCTTGGACCCTTGTATCAGGATAGGTGATGCATCATCTAGAAGTGCTTTTATATCTTGAATGACTACTAAAAAATCCTTGTTCAATAGTTTAGGATAGATGACTGTGTCTTAGCTGGCTAGCAGTAACTGAGGAGGGGTTCCTGTATGCTGTGTGTGGTTACTGGTATCCATAAGGATTGCAGGTCCCCTGTAAGTGCCCCCACAGCCTCACTTTGTAACATGTCAGCTCTTCAATGGGGATGTCACAGGACACATCAGTATCTTTCAGATATTTAGTATATCTGTTCAGTAATTCTTTTTTGTTCGCTCAGCAAACCATTTTGTACAAACTGAGGTTCCATTTAAAATATGGAGACAGAGGGGCATTCAGGTTATCCTAATTTTTCACATAAATATATATGTAGTAGCCAGCAAGGACCCCACCTTGCCCTGAGTCTTTGCTGTGCTTGATGATGAAAGCAGAAATGGGTCTTTGGAGTTCTCATACCCTGCAAAGTGGATACAAGGTGGCGAAAAACGCATCTCAACAGTCACATAGGTAGCAGAAAGAGGAAATGACATGGCCCTATTATCTCTGGAGCTTTTCCTCTAGTGCGTTTGGGTCCTGATTAAGGAGAAATGTGAATTAAAACCTAGAATAGTGATGAGTCTTCAATATATTAACAGATTAACGAAAAGACTTTTAAAATGAAAGCTTGTGAGAAAAGGAGTGGGATCTGTGTATCTCACTTGACTTCTATAGCTAACACAAATAAAATCTGTTTTGAATGAGAAACATGCCTTCCAGAGCACCAAATATTTTGGCAAACAGTAGAGAAGAGGTATAAGAGCATAGAAGGAGGAAAAAGAAGGAGACAGAGTTGGAAAAGTTATGGCTTAGAATCTCTTTGGCCTGACTGGCTACTAGAGGGAAGTGTCCTGTAGGTGTCGAGATAGAGACAGCTAATGCAGTCACTAGGCCAGCTTGTCTCCTACCTTAGTCTTTCCTGTATGTTTCAGTTCTCCTGTTCTTTACTAGAGAAAATAACATTTATTTTTTAATATGGAGCCATTTCTCAAAGTCTTTGTGGTATTCAAACCACTTTTCAAGCCAGTTTCCACATGGAAATGAAGAATTTTATTCCTGTTTCTAGCACTGACCTCATATCAGCTTTAATGTTGCTTTTCTAAGTGCATCCTCTCTGCTATTTTAATGCTCACATCCTTTGATTTTATTTTCTTAGAATGAGCTAAATAAGCTAACGTACAGCATGGAAGTGAAGGAACTGGTAATTTCCCCTGCTGTGTTCTCACTCATTAAAAGTAATTTATAAATAAAGGTGTCTAAATACTCCTCATTTTCAATCATGACAATTTGTCTAATTCTCCTGTAAGAAAAACAAAAACAAACAACAAACTTACGGCCACAATGACAATGACGCAAGGCTTCCCTAAGCAACTCTTGGATAGACAATTTCACTTGGAGCTTCTTGTGTGGGTTTGCACAGCAAGCTGTACAGACATATGTTTCAGACTAACACACTCCAGAACAAAAAATGTTGAGGGTCTCTCCAGTAGTTTGTACAGCCTACAGTCCACACGGAAGAAATGAGATGGTGTGCAAAAAAGAGTATAGAAGGGTTGGAGAAAAAAAAAAAGGTGTAAAAATTCCTCCTACGCAGAGACAGAAGAAAAAGGAAGAATTTGAAAGAAGTGTCTAGAGAAACTGGAGTGGGAGGTAGGAATCTGCCTGGTATACAGGGTGATGATTCACAAGATGATTTTCCATTTGCATCAGACTGGTAAACTTAGGACCTGATCTTTTAAGCACTCATGAGCATAGATAGTCTTGCACATGCACAATGTTCTCAGTGGTTGGGGATTTGGACACTTTGCCATGCTATATAATGTCTTATCCCACGCGCATCCTAACCAAGGCCAATGGTTGTTTTCGCCATGATATCACGGTCCATTAGGAAAAGTCAAAGTACAGAAGGAACTAACAAGGGCAGTGAGAAATAATTAATAAAATATTAATAGATGTGTTGGTTGCCTAAGCAGCCCCAGGGGAAACAAAGGACATTTGAATCCACTCACTGTGCAGCAGATTCACCCAGGAGGATTTCAGCTGATGAAGCCAAGCCAGCTAGTGTGTGGGTGGAGGTGACAGGTGCTCTCCTGGTGACTCTCACTGGGGTCAGATCCAGAGCAGGAGATAAACACGGTGGATGGTCTGGGCCACAATGTACCCAGTTCCTGCTGTGGGCTTCAACCAGTCCCCTCTTCGCTGAGGGAATGGGACTGAAATGCCCGTGATGGGGGCCAGCAGAGTGGTGCATGCGTCCCTGTGTGCGTAGGTGTTTAAGGATACTGCTGATCTCCAGACCATGACAGACCTCAGTGTGGTAAAGAGACAGCTGGTCAGCTTGTGATTAGCTAGTGGTATAACAATAGCTGTAGCACAGGTGCAGCTACATGACACCCAAATGGATTTTGATTGATAAACTGGGTCAACAGTTTAACAGGTCAACAGGACTGGGTCAACAGAAACATCATGAAATCCAGCATGAAGAAGCACGAAGTCCTGCACACCAGGTACAATGACCTCAAGGTACAAGCCACAGTGATACCACCTAAATGACCGTGGGTAGAAATCTTGATGAAGAGACATGGATGAAATGAAGGCCAGGGTGAACATAAGCCAACAATTCCCTCTCACCGCAAATATGGCAAACCATGTGTGAGATCACATCAGAGAAGTGTTGCCAGCAAATTCAGAGAAACTATTATTCTCCTCTGTCAGACACATCTGGAAATCTGTGTGCTGTTTTGTGCCCCTTAGTTGAAGCACAATGTAGAGAAGGTAGAGAGAGCCCAGTGGCAGGACATCAAGTGGACGAGGGTCTAGAGAACAGCACTGGTGAGGAGGCATTGAGGGAGTAAGGCTTTAGTTAGGCAGAGAAGAGGTTAAGGGGTGATTTAGTACAAGCTTAAATCTACCTGAAGAGCGATTACAAAGGCAACAGAGCCAATCTCGGTAGTGTCAAATTATAGTTTTATTTTAAAAGCATGTATTATCTTCTCCAAAGTGTTTTTACAAAGAGTTATCTTTACTAATTCAAACTGAAAATCCAGTCAATCCATTTTAACCTTCAGCACTTCTCATAGTTGGGCAATCAGAGATGGAATCTGCTTATTAGATGTTTTTCTTTTTCTTCCTCTAGCTTTGTTTGGATGGAAATCAAACTATATGGGAGATATCTCAAGAATATCGCTATGAAAGTGAAGCTGTTGGCTGAACAAGAGTGTGAGATTTTAGACTTAAAAAAATGAGAGGTTTGGAAAAGCAAGGAAGCAGAAAGAATAAATTATAACTGGTCAAAAAACTTCCTGCAGATTTCATAGCCTTTTTTTTTTAACAAGTTGGGGTGATATTTTTTTCTAACAAAGTGAAGTTTTGACATTTAACTTTCGAAATTGATCGAAATTCCACAAACAGAATGTTTCATTTCCCTTTGCTGAACTGAACCTTTTCATTTTGAGTCAGTGTGGCATTAATTTCTACTTGTTAGAACTGTTGCTGTGCTTAGTAGGAAAAATAGTTCAGGAAAGTCATGTGGCCCTTCTTTATGATTAAAGCATCCCAGCATATGGACTCATCATGAAAAACTCCTGATAAAATCACAGAATTATTTTGGTTGGAAAAGACCAAAAGATCATCAAGTTCAACCATTAACCTAACATTGCCAAGTCCATCACTAAACCATGTCCCTAAGAGCCTCATCTATGTGTCTTTTAAACACCCCCGGGGATGGTGACTTAACCACTACTCTGGGCAGCCTGTTCAATGCCTGACAACCCTTTCAGTGAAGAAATTTTTCCTAATATCCAATCTAAACCTCACCTGGTGCAACCTGAGGCCGTTTCCTCTCGTTTCACATCAGTTCAGCTCACTGACCAACAACAGTGTTGTGTGAAGGATGCAGTGCAGCTCCCAGAGAAAGATGAAGGCTGCAGCCTTTGCAAGAACATTTTTCATGAGGCAACATGGCAGCTCTGGTGAACACACGACTGTTGAAGTGGCAGGAAAAGGTGTGACTTAACTGAGTGAACAAACAAAATATTTCAGAATTAAATGAAATGGCTTAATGAACATTTTTCTGACAAAACATTAAAAAAATTCCCCAAAATACAAACTGGAAGAGGGAAAGGAATATGAAAAATAAATAAAAAGGTATATGAAAATATATGCCTTTGTCAGCCATTGGAACAGGCTGCCCATGGAAGTGGTGGAGTCATTGTCCCTGGAGGTGTTTAAAAGGCGTTTAGATGAGGTTCTTAGGGACATGGTTTAGTGTCCGAGTTAGGTTAGGTTATGGTTGGACTCAATGGTCCTGAGGTTCTCCTCCAGCTGAAATTATTCTATTCTATTCTATTCTATTCTATTCTATTCTATTCTATTCTATTCTATTCTATTCTATTCTATTCTATTCTATTCATTAAAACCGCCCAACACTTGGGAGCTGTATTTTCCATTAAAACATGGAAACCCAATTCAGTTTTCTCACCATCTGCTTATGAAGTTGCGCTTCACACTAAAGCCTCATTTTGACAGGGCTGTGAGGGCATCACTGGGCCTGACTCCCCCTTTGGAAGGCCCCTGGGGCTCCCTCACCCTGCCTGTGGCCCAGGGCCCCATGTCAGCCCCCCAGGGCTGCCAGCCCCTGCCCAGTTCTCTATTCTGGCCCTGCTCCCTGGATGGGCCCCTTGGTGCCATGTCGTGGCCTCATATCCAGCCCCTTCCCCAGCCCTGTCTCCTTCAGGTCCNTTGTCCTGTGCGGGGACAGGAGTTGGACTGATGGATGAGGAGTTGGACTGATGGATGATCCTTGTAGGTCCCTTCCAACTCAGGACATTTTGTGATTCTATGACTCTGGGTGTACCCTGGCCCTAGCTCAGCCCCTCACCCTGCCAGGGGCTGCTGATGGACCCCAGCACCCCCAGCTGTGGGTGACAGTGTCTGCAGGTGTGGGCACAGCCATTGAGGAGCCCACAGGTGGGCGCTTCTGCTCTCTGCCATGTTTGCTGCGACTCTGTAACGGCAGGACAAGCCCCAGCCTTGGCACAGGACACTGATACACTCACTTGTGTAGTTATAAAGCAGGAAAAATAAATCCTCTGCCTCCCGCCATGCCCCGTGTCGCATCTGAGCGTGGTGGTGTGGTCTCCCTGTGCCAGGATGTCAGGCGGTGTCACCCACCCCTCTTCTCGGTCTGGGACGGCGTGAAGTTCGCTCCCTGTACAGCGTGTGTGTGTCATTGACTGTGCCTTACTTCCTCCTGCGGGACTGGTTAAATATTAACACGGCGACACACGGATTTGGGCGGGGGGAAGCGGAGAGGCAAGCCTTACCTCACCACATCCCGGGGACAATGTCAGGGCGGGCGCCTGCCCCGGGGCCTGGCAGCTGAGAGACGGTAGAGCCCGCGTTCCTTCCCCGCTGCTGTGTCCGGGCAGCCGCTGCACCGCCTGAGAGAGGTTTCCCGAGGCCGAGGAGGCGAGGGCTGGCCTGGAGCTCCTTGCTTTGCACGCTGCCGGCCTCCTCCGGTGTCCTCCGGGGTGGAGGGTGCGAGCGGGGCTCGTCGCCAAAGGGAAAGCGGTCGGAGACACCCTCTCGGCGCCCAAGGAAGCGATCCAGGTAACCCCTCCGGAGACATTACGTACTTCCCAGCAGAAGGAGCTGGTGGCTGAATGATAGTTTAACCCTCTCCTCTGCTACAGCAGGGGGGCCAGCCCTGGGCTGGTGGCAGTGGGGTGAGCAGAGGGGTTTTGTGACACCCCATTTCCTGTTGTGCTCCCTGGTCTTTGGGGTGGGCGTTCCCTGCATTGTGGGGTTCCCAAACCACCCGAGCCCTGCTCTGTGCTGTGCCAGATCCAGCTGCCACTCCTTCAGGGTGATATTATCCATATTATCCCCTCGCCTCTGGCACAGAGGCAAGGGGGGAGCAGGCTCAGAGCCACGCAGGGCAGCGCTGGCAATGCCAGTCGCCCCGCACACCTGTGGAAAAGGTAAAAAGCAGCTGAGGCCAAACCCCAGGTGTTTAATTCATCATTGGCCAAAGTATGCTGTTTTGTCTGGGAATTGGGTAGTATTTCCTGCTCCTTTGAAAGTCCGTTTTGAAACAAAGCAAAACAAAACATTACAGATGCCTTTGTTTCACTCCTCTCTTTGCATCACCCCAAGTTATTTACCAATTCTAGCCTGAATTTGGACATAAGATTCTAGCATGTTTATTCTTCTCCATAACACTTTGCTCAGCTCAACTTGCTTCAGTGCAGCCAGGTTTCTCCCCAGACCTGTAGATCTGCCCGGGATCACAGCTTCCTGGAAAAGGACACAGCGCTGACTTTTGGACTTGCTTCTTGGTGCTTTACTTGGGCCGTTTCACTTCGTATGAAAGATGATACTAACTCTTTGAAAATACTGACTAGTTTGTGTACATACAGCGAGGTATTGCAGTGACAGAGCAAGGAGAAATACCTCCAGGCCGTGCATGGTGACCCTTCCGTCCCAGCTGCCTGCTGGGGACTGCTCTGCACATGAAACTTGGAAGTGAGAAAAAAACCTAAAACATTTCAAAAGGCACTGGGCAAACCCAAAACAGCTTACAAACTATGCCCTCTCCCAAAAGGCAGGTGAAGAAATCAACTCACAGGTTCAGCTCTAGATGTTGACTAGTTGACAGGGCTGTCCCTTAAGTTTGCAAGGTAAGCTGGAAGCTTGCAAAACGGGAAAATGCAGAGCAAACTGACAGCCAAACCGGTCAAGTCTCAGCTGTTGCAGTAAACTCAGCAAGACCCCCTCCTTAAAGCACCAAATGGTGAACAGAGCTCCAGTATAGCTTGATGTGGCAGCTGAACATGTTTGGAAAGACAGCAAAAAATGCTTTTTGTTTGTTTTTATTGGTATTTTTGGCAGGAGACATTCCTCCTACGTGGGCACTCTGTGAGAGGCACTGCCACCCACCCCTGTGGCATCCCACCACCACCGCTTTCACAAAAGCCCTGTTGGGAATTAATGCAGGGTCTTCACACAAAACTGCAAAATGAACTGCTTGCTGAAGGGCAGCAAAACAGCCGGGCCAGGGCTTTTGTGTTTTGTGCCTTGGTGTGGTTTTGGTTTTAGCGAAAGAGTGGTCAAAAAAGTGCGGCTGTTCCAGGAAAGTCAGGGTGTCTCTGTGGCAATACTAATATTTATGCATTGCACAGAGCTGCCACAAAGAGCACCCCTGAAATCTAAACCACTTTCCTGACAAGGAATATGGTCTGGCCACAAAACCACATCCTCTGGCCAGTGTCACTTTCATGAATGCAAGCTTTAATTTCCTAGTTGAGAAGTTTGTAAACCAAGTAGTGCAGTTAAACTCTCTCCCACACATTTTGAGGGGGAAGAGAATAACATCAAGTGAATCACAAGCATTGGAAAAGCAGAAAATGCAGAAGTAAGGTGACGGCTCCCACCCAAGCTCTGTATCTTATATCCGGCCATGGTGGAGTGCAGGTGATGTTTTATTCTGATGTGTAAAAGGCACTCTCAGGTTCAGAGAAATAATTCTGGTGACCCTCTTTGCAGTAGAGGGTTTTCTGAGCCCTCAGTTTGGGGGGCTGGGAGGAAATTGGGTGTTTCTCATCCTTGCCCCAAGGCAGATGGGATGGAGAGCCCAGGGTGGCAGGTTCCAACTCTCCTGGCTCAGGTGACCCCTGTGCAGCAGGGGCCTGACTGGACTGCCACAGCGACGATGGTACCAGGCTCTCCCTGGAAATACATGAGCAGGAATACTAGTTTTGGAGTTAAGCACACAGAAAAATGGCAAAACAATCTTTTTGGGTGTAGCAGTGCATTGGAATATTTTCACACTCCCTGTCCCAAAGGCTGCCTGGCGCAGGAGGCATCAGTTTCCTGGGGCAGGGAGGAGGTAACAATCCCTCTGAATGGAGGCCTGCTCCCTTCGACCTCAGGGGAGCAGCTGGCACCCTGCGCAGTTGCCCTGTGTGACAATAAGTGGTGCAGCACAGGGTTCATTAGTTTGCCAGGATGCCACCAGCAGCACAGACGGCGCACCCACGGTACACATGAAATTTCAAGCGGCTTAGAGAATTATTTTTCCCAGCTGCTCATTATTAAGTTTAATGATGCAGATGGAGCTCCCCTGGCACAGTCAATCCTGAAGCAGTAATGTTGTAAGAGCCAGGAGCGACTAAGGGCATGAAAGACGCAAGGTCCACAGGGGGAGGTTTCTCTGCTGAAGAAAGTTCCTCTACTTCTTTTGAAACAGTTGTTTTGAGCAAAGATATTGCTCTCCTTCTAAACCCTCCCTCACTTAATCTTCCCCCTTGTTGGTAATATAGGTCACATAAAGTCACATTTTATCACAGGACATAAAGCAGCATCTCATTACTGAGTTTCTCAACACAGTCTGTTCTTCAGCTTCTTCTCAAGTATGCAGTGACTGCTGGTGGCTTTCTGCCTTCGGGACCGGGATAGAATGCTCCAATGGAGAGGTTCCTGAAATTCATGTTACTTCCTCTCATCTTAACTGCCTCGCTGCCAGGTAGGACACATTCATAATCCGTGAAATGGGCCACTGTGGGCAAAATGTGTGAACTGATTTTAAAGCCGTGTAAACAGCAGTTACTGTCAATATCAGACTGAACTGTCAGTCCCAGAGGGGAATTACTTAGTGTTTGAAATGGTTACATTTGCATTTCAAGCCTGAATGATCTAATGGCTTAGAGTGGACTTCAGTATGCAGGAGTGAGCAGTGGATGGGGTGGGGAGGAGATGGGGAGGCTGCCCTCTCTCGCTTGCAGTGAGCAAGGATGTCCCACTTATTTCTTCCTCTCCGTGTTCTCATCTTCCTCCTGTCTGTTCCGAACTGCTTTTGAGGGAGCATTTGTAGAGAACTCAATATCAGCAGCTGATTTTGCTTCCAGAACTATGTGCAAATTATCATTTCGCTAGTTTGCCTCCATTTTACATTTCACATGCCCGAGTTCAGTCAATTCAGATAAAAGGTATCTTGGTGGCAGAGCTTCAAAGAAAATGTGAATATAAAGTGACTAGTTTAGTTGGGTAACAGAGACAAGGCTAATTTTTTTTTTTTTTTTCTTTTTTAAATTATGGTCTAGCTGGGATTTTAACAGGCTCTGAAAGTGGAGAGCTGCATGGGATGAGAGGGGAGGTATCATCATGGCTTAATAACTGGTGAAAGGAAACACAATGCAGGAATAAACATCGTATTTTCTGAGCAGAGTGGTATTCCCAGTGGAGTTGCACAGGGATGTGTGGTATTCAACAAGCTCTTAAACAACCTAGTGAAGAGGAGTGAACTGTGAGGTGACAGACTTTGCAGGTGGTGCAGAACTACTTAGGGCAACCAAATCCAAAAAGAGACTAGGAAGATTTGCCAGAAAATGTCGTGATGCCAAATGTGTAAGTAATAAAGGAGCAGAAAACTTTTAATGCAAAGCATCACTTAACTGACGATATCTAGTGGCGGAATATAATACATTTCTGGGAAAGAGAGTAAAATGCTGAAAAAGAGAAAAATGCTCTGCTTACGCTCTTCAGCAAGGGAAATACAATGAAACTTGCCATTATATAAATCCATAGAAAACTTACATCTTGAATACTAAATGTTTCGTTAACCCTTCCACTTCAAAAAGTACTCTCTAGGTCTGCAAAAGGTATAAAGTATGGCAGAGGTGATCGAAGGTATGAGGAGACCTTCATTGGGATATTTTTCTGCTTGTGAAAACGAAGAAGTAGTAAAGATTTATTAAAATAATTATGTGGAGCTGAATGGAGAAACGGCTATAATAGTTATAACAAAAAAAACTAGAGGCAACCAGTAAAACTACCAGAAAGAAAGTTTAAGGCAAACCAAGGACTGTGCTTTTCATCACGGTATGTAATAAAATAGTAAAGCTGGATAGTTCACTGGATATAGAGGTTACCAAATTATAAAGAGGCTGAAAAAAGCTAGAAACAAATAGCATGGAATATAGATCTATAGGTGCAGATGCAACCGTTGGCTCAGACAGCCCCTAGATCTCTTATTATTGGAAACCAGGAAGATGTAACAGGGAATCACAGAGTCTTAGAATGTCCTGAGTTGGAAGGGACCCACAAGGACCATGGAGTCCAACTCCTGTCCCTGCACAGGACAACCCCACAGTTCACACCATGTGCCTGAGGGCCTTGTCCAGTCTCTTCTTGAACACTGTCAGGCTTGGGGCCGTGACACCTCCCTGTGGAGCCTGTTCCAGTGTCCACCACCCTCTGGGGGAAGAACCTTTTCCTAAGGTCCAACCTAAACCTCCCCTGGCACATCTTCCTGCCATTGCCTTGAGTCTTCTCGCTGGTCGCCAGAGAGAAGAGATCAGCACCTGCCCCTCCTATCTTTTCTGTTTCTTGTACTGTCTTCTGAAGCATCCAGAGCAGAGCACTACCTGTTTTAGATGTCTGCTAACCTTCGCTAAAGCTTTCAGTCAAATATGCCTGCAATGAGTGATTTATTGCCCCACTTGTGAGCTGTACTGGGGTAGCAGGCACTGCCTGCTCTGTGTGGTGCAGCCATGGGAGGACCCACACCCCAAAGCCGAGACAAAAAGTCTATTGTGGAGAGACAAGTGCTGCACCTGAAAGGGGTATTACTGCTCTTGTGGTGTCAGGAGTGGCGAGAGTGGGCGGTGTGGCTGGGCTGCTGCAGCGGCTCCGTGGCATAGCTGGTTTGAGCACCCATCCTTCCGGGTGGGCACTGGGTGCCTTTTGTCAGCGACAGCCTTGCAGAGCAGTGCAGGGCCCCAGCCTGCTGCTGGGACATGGGTGGTGGTGCTGCTGCAGTGCTCCCAGCCCAGGGACCCTCACCACTGGAGACAGGAGACAGTGCAGGACCAGAGGAGTGGTCCAGCAACAGAGCCAGGAGAGGCTACAGGGGACAGCTGTTTAACGGTGAGTGAGAGAGGAGGCAGGAAGACGCACTTGGGGGCTGTGGGGAGGTTTGTGTGCAGGTGGGTGGAAATGTGTGCTGCCAAGTACCAGTAGACTGGTATTACTTGTCAGAAACATCCTGTAAGCATTCAAAAAACTCCTGTTAACATAAGCAAACAAACTAGTCATTCTCTGCAGGCTTTGACAAGCTCTAACCTATTTTGGTTTTCAAAAAGCTCAGCTGCAGGGCTATTGGTTTTTGAAATAAACTTGAGCTGAAGAAAAATCTAACCAAATCAGAAACAATTTATTGCAGAGCTGTTGCTCAAGCAGTGGGCCAGCGATGAGGCAGAGAAGACAGAAGACAGGGTAGAGTGAGCAAGAGCATAAAGAACGAGTGAAAAGAAAAAAGAATTCAGAACAGACTGTAAGGAAAAAATGTAGTAATTGAAACAGAAATAGCAGAGAAGGAACGGAGTAAGACAGAGATTGGGTGCAAAAACTGAAAGATAAAAGGCAGTGTTTATGGAAGGGCAATATGTGTACAGAGTAGAATATTATTTTGAAATATAGTAATGAGGCTGAAAAAATGGAATCATTGTGGCAAAAGGATAAGCCTGTCCCGCCCTTTACTGCACTGCATCCAAATAGGTCTCTCATAAAAGAGGAAAGACAGAGTCAGCAGAGGAGAGGAGTGATTCTTTAGAGTTAGTTCAAGCATGGAAGTAAAAACATTGGTGATGAAGGACCGGGGTGTTTCTTTGGCAAGTGAGGTTCCCTCAGTGCAGGCACCATCCAGGGAATGAGATGCATTTTCGTTTCTTCAAAACTGCAGTGATGTGACAGTGAATTTGTGTGACAGAAGAGGGAACAAACAGCTCGTAAAGGAGTTGGTGTGTATTCTGCGTGCTGTTGGGAAGGACTGAGCAACTGAAATACCATAAATACCTATAATTTTAGTCAAACTTTCACTAGTGACTGCTATATAAACATTTAGTGATGCGCCTCAAATAAATGTCCTAATTCAACTTTGTTCTTCAAAAGACAAGGGGCAGTGCAACATATGAAGATAGCCTAATAGCAGAGATGATATTTGCCTGGGTGGGATTTCCTATTGGTTGTGTGTGGGGAAGCAGATGTTAAACCAGTGGATCAGAGCTGAACACGTAATTCCTCTAAAGTGCAATGACAATCTAGCCTGAGGCCTTAATTTGTCTAAAAGCAACCATCTGCCAGATATTTTTTCAAGCAGTATGCAAATGAAACTAGCACTAAAATTTCCTCCTTAGTGCAAGAAGCAAGGTCCAGCAAAAGGCCCTACAGCACTGGCTTAAGGAACCAGTAACTCGGTTTAGATCCCATTTCTGTCATGAATGTCCTTTTTGACCTTATGCAAGTCACTTTATCAGTGTTTGTACACGGGTTGGACAAAATAATGGACTGTTGGTTCAGGACTCCATGTGCTATCGCAGGATAAAAAATAAAAAGCAAAAAGATAAAGAAGCAAAGTTTAAACCACCGAAAATGCTTTGGCAGCTGGTGTAAAAGACTCATGAAGCTTCTTTTTCAGTTGTGCTGGGGCTTTACCGAGACGTAAAGGCAGGCAAGGTTGAGCTATGTCCCGCTCCTCAGTCCTCCTGCCACCTATAGGATCCCCATACAGGGCTGATGGACCTGTTCCCAACTCACAGAAGTCAGTGAAAGACCATCTATTGCTCCAACAGATATGGCTGGTGGAAGAAGATGTAGATCCTACTATAACTATGGACTGAGAAAAAATTATTATTCTATTCTATTCTATTCTATTCTATTCTATTCTATTCTATTCTATTCTATTCTATTCTATTCTATTCTATTCTATTTATGAAGGTATAACTCATACCTACCTACCTACCTATACTGTTCTGACTGCCTGAACAAAACAAAAACAGTATTAGCCATGTATTTCTAGAGCAAATGATGACTGGATGTTCATGTTTAGGGATAAATTTCGAGAGTAAAATGGAACTCACAGGCATGACCTCATAGCAAATGATTAATTAACAGCTAGCAGTGTACTGCAAGTCGCATCATTTATTCAGAGCCATGGCAAACGATGGCTGCTTAAAGAAGTACAGTGTTTTCACAAGCAGGGAAATAAATTACAAAAGCACAGGGATCAGTTCGCATTAAGAGGAGCAGTGTGGATAAGTGCTGCAGCTTCTGTTCTGTAAGCAATTAAAGGCATTTTGGTGTTAACTCTAAGGATGTTTGTTCATAGCTGTGTCTGTCATCATGGTAGCTGTTTATGTCCACTTCAACCAGTCAGAAAGACTTCAAGCAAAGTGTAAAAATAAAAAATCTCAGCACACAAACATGTTATACACACCACAGATGTACAGGCAGTAGTATTGTGAAGGCTGGCTACGATATGAGTCAAGAAAAAATAGATAATTCAAAGACATGTTTGAGCTTAGGACAGTGTCTCAACCCCAGTAATGTAAGTTATGAATAGAAACCACAACAACTGGATGTTGAATATTAGGGAAGAGGGACATATTATGTGACAAATGGTCTCACTGGAATGCAGTTCATCAGTGCACGTTCATTAGAAAACCCATAGCTCTGTATATGATGCCATCCACAGACATGTGGCCAATCCATAACATTCAAAAAGTGACAAATAGAAAAGGGAGGAAATGGCTTTTAGGTAGTTTGTTGGGCTACCTATTTGTAAAGCAACGTAGTAAGGTACGCACATAGATTTGATTGCTGAGTTCATCTTCAGGTTGTTTCATGTTTTAAATGATTTGAATAAATGCTACTGGAAAAAATGAGCCATTTAAGTTGAACAGAAGTATGTTTTACAGTATCTTATCTGGATTTATTAACTATCAGTGGAAGTGAAGTTTGCTTTTCGTTTAAAGTTTTATTGCTTACACACAGATATACTTTGGAGAATGAGGGTGCATGGCAGTGGCAACATAACCCAGGAAAGTGGAAAATTTTTGTAAAGGTTTTTGTAAACATGAGATAACTCATAGTCTATCATACAAAGAACGAGGGAGAGCTAGGTTTGTATAATCCTGCAAAACAAAGAATGAAAAGGCTCTTGTCTGTAAATACATGTGGCGGGTGGGAGGGAAAAGAGGAGCTATTTGTATTAAAGAACAATTCTCAGCACAAACCAGATTAGATATATACTGCCTAGGATTGAGTGTGAGCTGGGAATTAGAAAATGATGTTGACATTGGAACAACGAGATTACAGACCTTATGCCCTGGGTGCATTTACTGAGGCTCTGGTTGCAACGTCGTAACTGAGATTGGGCTTTGGTTCCAATTATGCAACTATCAAACATCTCTTTTTTGTGAGACAGTACAGCATATTCTCCCCTCTCATGTCAGCTGTTGACTGAATGCAAAATGAATTTTTCAGTAATTTATAATTAATTCACTAATGAATAAACTACCTAAAATGTACAAAACCTAGATTGAATTAAACCTTTAAAAATCACTTCATTGTCCTGAATACTTGTAGCAAAGGAGTAATGACCATTTCAGACTTTCTTTCTCCTGAAAAATAATCAAACACTTATTCTGAGGCCAAATTTGCAGACACGAGGTTTTAATTAGACTGCTACGGACTGTAGTATGTAATTGCTGTAATTATGCAGACTACAGCCTGAATCATTAAGGGTAGCCCTGGCAGTCCTGGTGCTTCCTCAGCACGAATGTTTCCCCGTAAGTGATGAAAACCTCACTGATGAGGTGGATCTCACTGGCAGGACTGCTTGGTCTGCAGGGACCTTGGAAATCTCCATCCTCGGAGATACTCCAAACTTAATTTGACGAGGCCCTGTGCAAATGGCCCAACTGTGAAGGTGGCTCTGCTTGGAGCAGAGGGTTGTGCTAGAGACTTCCTGAGGTCCCTTGCCACCGAAACCTGTCAGTGCCCCCATCAAAGAGCAGCTCCCTTGCAGTGAGGTGCAGGTGAGTACCAGGACAAAAGGGAGCAGGCCTGAGCCCAGAGGCAGGTGAAGAGACGACAGCGGCTGGGGGGGATGAGGAAGATCTGTGCCCAGCGGGATGCATGCAGAGCACGGGCGGTCCCCTGAGGTGGGCCTTAGTGACAGCAGGGTGTGCAATGGCAGTCTTTCCTCCTCCTCCTCCAGTCCAGTGACTTAGTGAAGTGACTGGCTCATGACAGGGTACCGTTTTGGGATCCCCAAAACAGCAAAGACATCGGTAAGCTGCTCTCTCAAGTCCTGTTCCCTAAGACACCAACCAACTAATTTGGGGTGTTCTTACAGTGTGAAGGTTTGTCCCTCATGAAGACTAGGGTATACAACGGCCTCTCTCGGAGCAACAGTTTAAGATTTGCCCACCTTCAAAATGACACTGTTTCCCCCATCTATTTCAGGGACTGAAGTCACAGCTGCTGCTTTGACAAGGGGTGTCTCTGCCTTTGTCCTTCCTTCACTTTCTGCTTGGTAGAAGCAAGTAATTCTGCCTTTTCATGTGCAAGGGATCCACCATCTGCACCTTCATTCCTCTGAGGGCAATGGGAGGCCCTGGGTCTGCTGAGGAGGGAAGGAAAACAAAATGCCTTCTGAGAAAGGAGCTTTTAGTCCTGAAAAATAGCAGCCAAAATTGATACTACCTTTTGAGGAAGCAAAACTCACGAATTACAGCAGCTTTGGTTAACAGAAAGCCTGAGAAGGTGGATAAGTAGTTATGTGATGCATGCGTGAGAAATAGAGGAAGGGGCAGGTGAATAGGGGAAAGAGCATAGAAGGATATATGCTGGGGCTGCAAAAAATCAGTGGCAATCTAAGTTATAGAAAAGGGACCACTTACATACTCCTTTATTTACTTAAAGTTTAGAGAATACATTTGTTTTCCTATCTAAAAGTGAAAATTTTTTCTTTCAGCAAAATGGTAAGTCAGCTTTTTAGTGAATCACTGAAGAGAGACAGGTGATTTCGGAGTGGGAGGAGCAGAGACAAAATTCGAACGCATCTTTAAAGAAAACCATGTAATCTGGGATGGAGCTGAAAGATTAGGTTGTACATCTCCATTTCTGGACTGGTTAAGATCTTTTAAACTACAGAAGTGTGTACTTCTTGGGTTTGTAATGATTGGCTTGGGGATCCATTATAACAGTGTAGCATTTGACCACTGCTTACTGCTGTGGGATTAACACTCCTCAGTTGTAATTCCAGTTCACCATACATACCTTTAACTACTTACTGACAACCATTATAGAAAGAGAGGCAAGAGTATTTTCCTGAAAGTGTCAGCTACTGACAGCTGTCACAGGTGAAGTGCCAGTTTAGCTGAACCAACAGCCTTTCCTGATACATGACTGAGTGCTTAATACCCCAGTACTCTATTTGAACCACAGCACATGGCTTTTTAGTCTTAAATTGCCGGCAGTAAAAATTAAGTCAGAGGCCTTTGGTGATGGTATTGCATATGTATTTAGAGACTGTATTTTTTTTCTTCCTTCCAGGTCTTGGCTTTTGTTATTCTATTATAAATAGCCCTGCGAATGCAACAGTCCTTGCTGGTTCAGATGCCCGGTTTAATTGCACTGTGTCAGTAGGATGGCTAATTCTCATTTGGCTGTTCAATGGAAACCCTGTCCTCACTGTCATCAATCCTCAGGGAGCCATTGAAACATCAGACCGCTTCACCTCTCGAAATTATACCAGTAGCAATGGGTTTACCTCAGAGCTGATCATCCACAACACCCAGCTGAGCGATTCTGGGAAAATTGAATGCAGCACCCAGCAACCTAATGAGAGCAGCTTTGCGTTTCTTTCTGTTCAAGGTGCGTATAGCCACCAATAGAAAGCTATTTTACTATACTGCACTTAAAGGAATCCTCTGATGAATTGTTCAAATTATCCCTGTGAAGGAGTACATGTTCTCATTTATCATCCTTTGCCTCCTGTCCTCCTTGTCTTAATTTTACTGTCAAAGCAGGTTTCAGAGTCACATTGAGAGTGCCATTAACAAAGGTTGTAACTGCCTTTGTTTTTTCCTGTTACTTCTCATATTTGTCATTGGATTGCACTGAAATGCCTGAAGGCTATATCAGGCCCAGAGGCAGTCACTCCAAAATTATCTTTTGGCTTGAAACAGTACGGATTACCCCTGTGCACACCTTATTACATGTCCCTTCTACTGTCTTTAGAGCACATCTCTCTCCTTTCCGATTCAGGAATCACTCTGTGTCTAGCTTATTTGGGTTTGATTTAATGGTATGTAGAAGTAAAGCCCTTGAGACACAATGTGATACTCTACATACAATTGCTGCTGCAAGCTTCCGTTTCCAAAGAACAAAATGTTCCTGCATATCAGGCCCCTGTACATGAGACCTCTTCTTCTCTGTGAAGCATCAATAGTGACAGGATGCGGTCAGTAAAGCAAAGTCTAACCACGTGACACTATTATTTGTCAAGGAGATGCTTTATGCAATGAGAACATTTCATCATCTACCTGTGAACATTTCTTGATAAAACCCAAACATACTTAAAACTTACAGAGAAACACTGCTATTTCATTATTTTGTCCTTCAGCTGGAAATGTATCAGTATTGCTAAAAAGTCTAATTTCTTGCTTTTTATTGGAAAGGTACTGAAAACTGAGACTTGTGCTCTAGATGTGCCAAAAATGTGTCCATGAAGTTGCAATATCTGCATGTTTGTTTCATGCATATGGTATATCTGTGCTAATAATGATTGCTTTTGACTTAATATCTCAAGGCATAGCTATCTCTAGGTAGCAAGATAACATTTAAAATGATCAGCAGGAAAGCAATGCAGCCAAATATTCTGAAGGAACAAAACATCTTTTCCCTCCTACAGTTAATGGATCTTTATTCATCAAAAATAGCACCTTAACAGTAACAGAGAACAAAACAGTTGAAATTGTTTGTGAAGCCTTAGAATGGGCTCCAGCTCCAGACATTGCCTGGATGACAAATGACTCTTTCATTGATAAGTCAAGGTATGTTACCCAGCAAAGTCAAGGATCTAATGGCCTCCACAATGCCCTGAGCATCCTAACTTTGACTCTGGTGGACACTGAGATTTTGACTTGTTTAGCTGACATAGAAGCACTCCCTAACCCTCAGAATGCAACTGTAACTGTTATTTTTGTCAACTCTACCACAGGTAAGTGAATGTTTGTTGTACTTTGCCTATACTGTAGTGCCTGTGCTGTAATGCCTATACTTAGAACTGTGCTTTTTGTTTTGTTTTGCTTTGATTTATTTTGAACAGCCTTTTGTTTGCAAATTAAATACTATGAGATGTGCAAAGATGATAGAACTAAGACCCAGTAGTCACAACCTGATACACAGGTAGAGTTAAATTCACATCTTTGTGAGGACTGCTACAAGTCTAATGAACCATGAAGTCCAACTTAGGACTGAGCAAGACAAATGAAGAAGTACATCTGCCGCTGACTCCTACTATGGATTCACTGCTAAGAAAACCGGCTTTTGTTCCTTGACCAAGCAAACATCTAATGAATTTAGATCTTAAATATCCTCAATTAGTCCATGCCTGCCATATTAACGTGAATTGTTAGGCCTCTTTTACTCAAAGCCAAACCCCTCTCCATAATATTCAACACTGGTTTTACCACTGACTTGGAAAAAAAGCCTGAGTTTTACTCCCCATTTCTGCACACAACCTGAAGCAGATTCTGTACTAGCACTTCAGGTGCAAATGGAAAGTTCTCCGTGTGAGCAGTGACCTGATGTGATGGAGCTGTTATAGTATGGTGGTAACATCCCCAGGACTGCACCTAGGCTGACGCTTAACTGCAGAAAGGCAGCATTTGCAAGTAGGAACTTCTATACCATGTACCTTATCTGCTGTAAGAAAGTCTTTGTATGTGATGTATTCACTCATTACAGAACAAGAATCAGGTCATCAAGAGAAGCTTCATATTTGTGAGCCTTATCCCAAAGTCTACTTGAGATCAACGAACCATTTGCCCTGCTTTCCTCTTCCTGGCATGGTCTCTTTCACATCTTAGAAGAAGGGAAAAAAAGTCCTGCAGCAACATATGTGGAAATCTTTGGGTGGTGCATTTGGTTGCTTTTTATTGCCTTTTATTTAAGTAAATTCAAGGTAGCTTTAATCCGAGCAGGGGTATAAGTCAAATCTCTCAAGAACAGTTAGCAGGACATTTTATAACCCTAAATATTCTTGCTAAGGTTGTCAGCATTTTCTGTAATGCTGCTGATCTTTGGCCTCACTGACATCCTATGAAAATAAAATTCTGTAATTCAACACATTCACAGTACTAAGAGGTTCATCGTGAAAAGGATGATTTTACCTGTTTTGTGCTGCCAGCATGGAACAAAGCAAGTGGGGCTATCACTACGGATCTGCCTCACAATCTAACAGAATCCTACCAAAAATGTTTTTGTTTTCCAAACTGTAACAAAATAAGAGTGAGTAAGAGGAAGTATCTCCCTGGGGGTAAGTAGTGTTTAATGCAGGTGAGGGAGACAATACCAGACTGTCCTTAGGAACATTTCTCTGCTGGGACTAGCCAAGTGTCTCATCTGTCAGGTGGAGGAGTCTCAAGGCAAACTAAACTGGAAGCACTAATTGCATGGCAGGCACTGAGGTTACTGAGTGTGGGTACACTGCCTCCTACAGTGACACAGTCCAGCCTATAGTGATATCACTTTTATTAGCCTGATCCTGTGGTGTGGGAAATGTACAGATTATATGGAGTTTTTTTGCAGTGGGTCTATGCATCCTCAGCTGTCTTCTGTTCAGAGTAGGTATTTGAACCTATGTTTTGGTTTTTATTTATGATGAGGTGAGCATCGTGAGCTGCTACCATCATGCTGACAGCTTCTCTTATTGAACAGATTTTTCTTCTGTAATGGTTGAACGTGACATATACAAAGACATTCTTATAGTGGATTGATGAGGGGTTTGATATAGAAGTTTCGACACATAAACAACTGAGGAGGCTGAGTAACTGTGCCTTGTATTTTAAGTATGAATCATTATTAACAAGCCTCTTTCAGAAGTACTTGCTTTTTAATGCAGCTGAAAAAGGTCATTTCACCATTCTTAATTTGACATCCTTGTAGTCAGATTGCTCCTAATTACTGACTAAGCAAAATGGAACTATCCTGAGGAAATTAATAAATTCCCCTGCCTACTCATTTGTGAAGTACTGAGGTATCCACCATCAGTTTCCATAGCTACTCATTGTAAATCAGAAGAGGCGAAAAACAGATGTCATGAAGCACAATTAGTATATAATTAATGATTCTAAAGGACCATAATTCATTTCTCTTTGGAAAAATTATTGTGCAGCAGCAGACACTGAAGATTTGTCAGGATGTGAGAACAGGAAGTCTTTAAATTATTAGAATGAAATAAAGACATGACATTAATGACAGAGGAAGATATATAATATATATATCATACTTGAAGTCTCAAAGCTTGTCTGACTTTTCATATACAGGCTCAGCCTTAGCTAGCTGTTGTCAGGAAAGAATATGGCTAGCTTCAAACGTCCAAGGAATCCTTTCCAAAACTACTGCATCATCAATTTCAGCCTTCACTTCAAAGCTTGAGGAATCAAATTCCTCCATGTTCCTCACAGGTAATACCTGTCCATTTGCAAGAGCTGCAAACAAAAACTTGAGCTCTCTTCAGCCATCCTTCTCCTGGTCAATGAACGTCCTACCTTCCTGCACTTCTAGATCAGTCTTAATCTCAGACCTTTCCACCCAAGGTGATGCATTTTTGTGTCAGTCACTCCTCTTTCAGAGTTACTTCACTCACAGTGATGTTTGATTGAGATTTGGGAACTCCTATGGAGTCATCCTTGCAGATGCGTTCACAGAGATATTGTTGGGAAATGTGGTCCAAGGCAGAGTCCCTCAGCTGGGCCCAAGCTCTCTTTGGCATCAGTATTGACTTCAAGTGGCCTGTGACCTGCAGAAGATGAGATGAGCCTGATCTTCCTTTGCTTTGTAAGTTACCCAGAAAGCTCCAAGAAGCAATGTGTGGCTTTTTCCAGTCTCTGGTTTCTCCTTGCTTACCAGCATGTGCCACAGAAAATCATTTTTTTATCTGCAGGTATTACTTAGCCCAAGTAAATTTTGGAGCAGCTTTGGGAGGGCCCAGAGATCGAGATAGCAACAGAGGATGGGCCCTACAGATAGAGGAAAGGGCTTTGTCCACACTAAGCACTTCATGTAACTTGGTGTGGATCTACTAAAAGGCCTGAAAGAGGTTTAATACCCTTGTACCTTAGTACCCCTCTCTTGCACCCCTACTTGCGTGTTGAGCTGGCAGGTCCTGCATTCACACCCGCTGGCCCCAGCTCCACTTTCTTTCTGGATCCTCCAAAAATGAGGAGAAACTACAATGCTGAAGCGCTGGGAGTATTTGTGTTGCATCCTGTCCTTCTCACTTCAGATGATACTCTTGTGGTATGTAACCTGAACCTGACAGGGAGCGAAATACCTTGGTGTGGCACCAGCCTGGAGGTATGTGCCAGTGCAGGTGTGTTTATCTCCTCCCTTAATACTAGGGTTAAGCCTTCCCCTGAATGACAATCATAAACCCAGTGTGACAGTAGGGATTTTGTCAAGTCTGGATGTGTCTCACACCTGTAATTTGGATTGAAAGCTTCTTTCTAAAAAACTGTCAAAATTGTTTTGGTGTTGCTTTTCAAAAGGTAGTTGAATCAGGTGCTTCTGAAATACTTGTTCAAAACCAATTGGCAGGGCGATGTGACAATCAGAATGGACATGTATCTTGTGCATCCAACTACGCAGGAAATATGCTGTATTTTTAAAATTCTGTGCACGTGGGAGCTCTGCAGGAAAACTGGTCCTAGCAACCGATTTCAGGCAAGACACTGAATTATCTTTAAATCACCTCATTTAACACTGTAGATTACAGCAAAGACAGACAAATAAGTTAATGTTGTGAGAAGGATGGTAGAGAAGATGGGTTAGTAGGTACATATTCCCAGACAGTGCTACTCTTTACAGTTTTTGCTCTTCACTGTTCTTTAAGTGGGTAATAGATACCCTACCAAGTATGTTCCAAAATCAAACACCTGTTGAAATCAGTGAGAGAAATCCCAGGGTCGAATTAATCAGAAAATTGTATCTGCAGGCTGGAGATCTCCACTTGTACTAATCACCTGAGACTATTGCTGTGGTCTGTGGGCAGAAGTGGACACTTTTTCAGAGCTGTTCATCTTATCAAAAGGGACACATGCACATTTGGCCAAATGAATTGTAACCCGAACACCTATTTTCTTTCTACTGAGAAAAGCAGCTAGGCAAGATACTTAGCGTCTGCAGTAGAGACATCTGAATTGAATCTTAACCTCTCTCCCCAACCTCAAATGTCTCCAAAGGATGCTGGGAGACCCAGCATATCTACAAAATAATCCTCAGGTTGGAAAATTGCAACCCTGTGTTTTCAGAAGAGAAGTAGTTGTGATAAAAGTTACAGTTGCAGTGTAGAATTTGCATTTGGAAACATTTTAAATTCTTGGGCATCATCCATAAATACGGAATCTGTCATTTGGAAAACATAGAATCCTTGTTAAATAATCAACAAGCAGTTAATAGCTTCTCAGAAAAAAGGTAAATATTCTGAAAAGGATGTTTTGACACTCTGATAGTACAATATTTCTCCATTTAATTTAACAGAAAATGATTACTTTGAAGACAGCAGAAGCACGTGGGTTATTGTACTTGCAGTTGTGCTTTCGGTTGTTGGTATTATTCTTCTGATCATTATTATTGCAGTTGTTGTACGCTGCTGCTGCCTAAAGAAGAAAGGTAAGTGGAGCTTCACAATTGATCTGCACTTTAAAAAGTACCTTAAATTAGACATAAATCTCCTAGTTACGTCACCTCTGGTGCTGTGCAAAGACCTGTAAACAGAAGTGTGAGCAGACAGATCCTGCTCTTAACTATGATCTGGCGAAGACGCTCCTTGCTTTCACCTCGCTGTTCCTCTTGTAAATTGGTTCCAAAGTAATCAGTGTCAGCCATTCACATTAACTACAAGGAGCATGTGCTTTTCAGGAGTACGTTAACTTTCGCTGGCGCTTAGTTCCCATGCTGAGGTTCTTTGCTGAAGTGCCACGTGCCTCATTTCCAATTTCTGTGGAAACTGTTCTACAGGGATGTTGCGCAATTTTGTAAACAAGGAGGAGAGATACCCCTGTGGTAGCTGGAATATAGTGCACGCTCTAAAAGGAGCTCTCTAGTAGTTCACATTTTATTTTCCTGCNACCCCCAGGGTGCCAGGGTGCTGTCCTGCTGTGTGCCATTGCCCATTTCTGTATGCACAGCAGGGGAAGAGGGGGCAGCACGCAGGGGAGGGGACCGACGATAGAGGCAAAAAGCGAGGGCCATAGCTCGCAGCAGGTAGTGAGCTCTGTTCCCACAACAAACTGGATGGAAAGAACCAAAATCCTCCCAACGCTACCTCTCTTGATTCAGCAAGCACAGAAACTACAAACTGAAAATACGCTCCTACGGAAGCTGACGGGCAGAGCCAATACTTAAAAATCGGCTGTACCCACCCCGGGTGCCTCGGGCAGGCAAGGAGAGGAGCTCTGCCTGCATCAGGTTGCCTGCTACCTTGCCTGCCTGCTGCTGCCTGGGTGCTGCTGCCGGGGGGCGATGCCCCTCGCTGCCGGAGGGGGTCACTGCCAGCCCGGCTGCGGCGCCAGGGCTACCGCACTTCCCGGCGAGAAGCCCGCTCGCAAACGAATCCGGCTGGATTGGCAAGAAAATTAGACCGTCTGCCCTGCTCTTTTAAGGTTGCTCAGCGTTAGTCTGGTGAAAATTGAATAAATAAACAAAGCTGCCCCGATGATGAGTGTCGATGTGTAAGCGAGTGATGCTCAGATGTGCTCGAGTACAAAGCTGTTGATACATTATCACATCGAGTTGGAAAACGTTAGAAATCGTGAGCTGATGGTTATCAGCATGCAGATCCTATTTACTGGCGCCAGTGCGGCTGTGACAGACACGTCAGTGAGGTTACCTGGAGTTATTTTTTCTGAGCTACTGATGGGCATTTTAAGTTCGTACTTTGCCTACACTTGTGGGGCTTTTAACTCCCCCTCTCTTAATGAGTTTACAAAACATTACACCACTTTGCCACACGCTTCGGCGATACCCAACTTCATTGACAGCTTCTAGTGGGGAAATTTTACGGAGGCCTGTTGACAGATTTTAATATATGCAGCTTTTTATTGATACAAAACTAAAGGAGGAAATCAGGTAAACACTATTTTCTTCTCAGGAAATAATTATAATCATGCCATGCCATGCCATACCATACCAGTAAAATTCCATGTGATTTCTTAGTTTGTGATGCTAGATTTTTTATTTTACCAAGCACAGCTACGTAAATAGAGCAGGACTAAATCAGCAGGGAATGGGAGGCCAAAAGCGGACACCACTTCTGTATCGGTTTTGTTGTGAATGAGGTGCTACAAAGACTTTTGGCTTGGATTCTAACTTGATTCTGATAAAAGCCTTCTGCAAGGGTCAACCCTGCTAAGGCAAAATCAATTGAACACGCAGGGAAGCATCAGCCCGGCACTGGGGACAGGTACGGCTGGGTCCCTGTCCCTCCCAGGACCCTGCCTTGCTAGTGCAGGTGTGCACGGTGCTTCCTTTCAAACAACGTGAACAGGTCCAGAATAGGGCATAATGTTACTTTCTCCCTATTTCTTTGAATCTGATCTGGGCAAATACGTTTATGTCTTCATGGCAGAATGTGTGTTTTTAGATTTCAGTACAGTAAAGTTCCTGTTTTCCCATCAACTGTAAACAAACCCTGAATGTTAAGCAAAGGCTTAAGCAAGTACTTAAGCAGTGGGATGGGTCCAGGGTCTATGGCTTAGCTTCACATTACAAACTCAGTGTTGACCATTCTGCAGGGTTTTATCATATGTAAACAGTGACACTGAAATCACAGGAATTATTCACAATCACTTACAGGTCTTGTAGATTCAGATTTTTTTTTCCTTGGAGGGAACCTAGTTGCAGTAAAAAGGATTATAATCATTCAGAATTTGGAAGCTGCATTGTAGTAGCAGCAAAGAAGTAGTGAGACCAAGGATATATTGTTTTACTTCCCGCATTTATTTTTAACTTGGCTGGCTATCTTTCTGTACCTCCCACACTTTTTTGTAGCTGTTTTCAATTTGGCTACTACATCGAGTTTGCTGAGATCTAAGGATCAGATAAAATAGACAGTACAGTATCATGTAACGTGGAGGTGGTATTCCTAAACAATTGCTCTTGTCTTCTAGCAACATGACAGGTTTCTTAGTGATGTCTAACTTTATTATCTCCTAAAAAGCCACATACTTATAGCTGGCTTGTCAGATTTATGTGTGCATCAGTAACGCTCAGCTGAAGCTCTATGGACCTGCAAAGTAATTGCTACTAAACACAAAATGTTAATGCAGCAGTTTCCACAAGTGTTGCACACCAAAAATATNTTTTTTTTTTTTTTTTTTTTTCCTTTTTCCTCAGGATCTACCTATCAAAATGAGATAAGGTAAGCTGGATGAGGTGGGAGAATTTTCGTTTTTACTCAGCTCTTTCAGGGTGCTGCAGGATGGTGAGAAGCATGTGCCCCATTGCCCAGCACCCCCAGGGTGCCAGTGTGCTGTCCTGCTGTGTGTTTTTGTTCATTTTTGTATGC
>VWYH01004897.1:1059244-1091503 GCA_013399365.1 Pampusana beccarii | reverse complement strand
TGATGGGCATTTTAAGTTCGTACTTTGCCTACACTTGTGGGGCTTTTAACTCCCCCTCTCTTAATGAGTTTACAAAACATTACACCACTTTGCCACACGCTTCGGCGATACCCAACTTCATTGACAGCTTCTAGTGGGGAAATTTTACGGAGGCCTGTTGACAGATTTTAATATATGCAGCTTTTTATTGATACAAAACTAAAGGAGGAAATCAGGTAAACACTATTTTCTTCTCAGGAAATAATTATAATCATGCCATGCCATGCCATACCATACCAGTAAAATTCCATGTGATTTCTTAGTTTGTGATGCTAGATTTTTTATTTTACCAAGCACAGCTACGTAAATAGAGCAGGACTAAATCAGCAGGGAATGGGAGGCCAAAAGCGGACACCACTTCTGTATCGGTTTTGTTGTGAATGAGGTGCTACAAAGACTTTTGGCTTGGATTCTAACTTGATTCTGATAAAAGCCTTCTGCAAGGGTCAACCCTGCTAAGGCAAAATCAATTGAACACGCAGGGAAGCATCAGCCCGGCACTGGGGACAGGTACGGCTGGGTCCCTGTCCCTCCCAGGACCCTGCCTTGCTAGTGCAGGTGTGCACGGTGCTTCCTTTCAAACAACGTGAACAGGTCCAGAATAGGGCATAATGTTACTTTCTCCCTATTTCTTTGAATCTGATCTGGGCAAATACGTTTATGTCTTCATGGCAGAATGTGTGTTTTTAGATTTCAGTACAGTAAAGTTCCTGTTTTCCCATCAACTGTAAACAAACCCTGAATGTTAAGCAAAGGCTTAAGCAAGTACTTAAGCAGTGGGATGGGTCCAGGGTCTATGGCTTAGCTTCACATTACAAACTCAGTGTTGACCATTCTGCAGGGTTTTATCATATGTAAACAGTGACACTGAAATCACAGGAATTATTCACAATCACTTACAGGTCTTGTAGATTCAGATTTTTTTTTCCTTGGAGGGAACCTAGTTGCAGTAAAAAGGATTATAATCATTCAGAATTTGGAAGCTGCATTGTAGTAGCAGCAAAGAAGTAGTGAGACCAAGGATATATTGTTTTACTTCCCGCATTTATTTTTAACTTGGCTGGCTATCTTTCTGTACCTCCCACACTTTTTTGTAGCTGTTTTCAATTTGGCTACTACATCGAGTTTGCTGAGATCTAAGGATCAGATAAAATAGACAGTACAGTATCATGTAACGTGGAGGTGGTATTCCTAAACAATTGCTCTTGTCTTCTAGCAACATGACAGGTTTCTTAGTGATGTCTAACTTTATTATCTCCTAAAAAGCCACATACTTATAGCTGGCTTGTCAGATTTATGTGTGCATCAGTAACGCTCAGCTGAAGCTCTATGGACCTGCAAAGTAATTGCTACTAAACACAAAATGTTAATGCAGCAGTTTCCACAAGTGTTGCACACCAAAAATATTTCCCCCTTCCCTTACAAATTCCTGGCTTGTCATAATCCTGCCATCAATTTGTGCTTGCCACATGTGAAACCTAGGCAAAGATGGACCTGGGACTGTCCTGGAGAAGAGTCCATTGTAGGAACAGATGAATAGTAGCATCTCTTGTAGCATAAGAGTTTTGAGTAAAACGGCACTTTTGTCGCTGTTCAGCTCTGCAGGTCACTGTTCTGCAATTTCAGAGGTGTGTTAACTTTAACCAAGAAAGTTTCGTCAACTTCACTGTGGCTACACTCACTTTTAAAGTAAATTTCAAAGTGAAAGATTAACTTCGAAGGGTACAAATGAATCACTTGGGAGCTAACTGTGGTGATGCAAGTTAACATGCTTTGCTTTTGCAATTGTGTGGGCTCAAATCACAAAATGATTAGCTAATTGACCTAGCTGGTGTTCCCATATTGGGCCACAAAATATCCTGTAATTCAGAACTAGAGATGAAAATTAATTTCCTACAAAACCTATGGTCTGGAACAGAATCTTGGCTTTTCAAAGAGTGATATTTTACTTGTCCGCTTTCTGATAATGCAGCAGATGGAAACTTTCTTAACTGAATTTCACATGTAATACTTATATGGGACAAAAATTGCACTAGATAATTGCTTCAAAGGCTCGGATATCTTTTGTACCTGTTTTTTCAGAAGTAAAACATATGGTTTTTTCTCTGTAGCCTACACCAAAGAGTTCTCATATCATAATGAAGTTCTAATGACTGGCATTTTTGTTTCTAGAAAAGTTTCATCTGAGAACAAAAAAGATGGTAATTTGGGAAACAGGCAAAGGCATGGTAGCGAAAATCAGGGGTACATTCCAGAGGAACTGTGGAACACAGAAGAAGACCCAAGTGAGTCTGAACTCTTGAATCACATATTGTCAAACTGCTTTTCAACGTAGGCATTTCGGATAACATGTCAAGCTGCTAAATGACAAGGTTTCACAATGCTATGTGAAGGGCTTGTGTCTGACCTGAACCTCTCAAGAATATTTTGGGGTTTCTAAAGTATGGTCCTTCAAAGGTATTGAGAAAATGTCATAGTTCTTTGCAGTTGAATTTAATTTTAGTTCCCCCCCCGCTCTTTTTTTTTTTTTTTAATGCATTTGTTCTTCAATAAGTCTAGGTCCAGAGATGGGAGTACCAGATTCCCATACAATAGTTAATTTAGGCAATATTTTGCAGTTGCTCCATAAAAACAAAAGAAACCCACTACCATCAACAAAATGAAAAACAAAAGAAGGAAAAAGGAAGGAAGGNAAAGAAAGAAAAAAAGAAGGAAGGAAGGAAGGAAGGAAGGAAGGAAGGAAGGAAGGAAGGAAGGAAGGAAGGAAGGAGAGAGAAAGAGAGAGAGAGAAAGAGAGAGAGAGAGATAGAAAGAAAGGAAGAGAAAACAGTTAGTGAACAATAATATTACTGGTAAATGACTAAGACATTATAAATTCTAGTCCTTAAGCACAAAGACTCTTCAAAAGGAAATGTAAATCTCCACCAAATCGTTACCCACCATATGCGTTTATCACCACATTTATCACCAAGTTATTATCAAAACATTTAATCAAACACTTAGTGACATGAAATTATTGTGCAGAGTCTATAATCCAGGCATACATCCTCTTCTCTTTAATAAATAAATTCTGAAGAAATAAGTGCAGTGGAAAGATTTCAAGAGTATGTGGTATTGTAAAATGAAGCAGATATAAAAAATTAAAAGGAAACCTAGGTAAACCTGGACAAATTGATCCTACTGGGTCCTACGCAGGCTCCTTTCACATTTGTTAGTGTGTGCTGGGTTGATTTTGGGTGGCCACCAAGTGCTCACCAAGTCGTTCTATTATTCCTCCTTCTCAACAGGACAGGGGGAGAAAATACGATGGAAAAGCTTATGGGTCAAGATAAGGAGAGAGAGATCACTCACCAGTTACTGTCACAGGCAAAACAGACTTAGCTTGGGGAAGATTAATTTAATTTATTTTCAATTAATCACAGAGCAGGATGATGAAAAATTAAAAACAGGACTAAAAACACCCCCTTCTTCCGAGGCTAAACTTCACTCCTAACTAGTCTACCTCCTCCCCATTAGCAGCACAGGGGGACAGGGAATGCAGGCTGTGGTCAGCTCATAACAAATTGTCTCTGCTGCTTGTTCCTCCTCACATGCTTCCCCTGCTCCAGCGTGGGTCCTTCCCATGGGATGCAGTCCTTCACAAACTTCTTCAATGTGAGTCCTTCCCAAGGTCAATGTGAGTCCTTCCCAAGGGCTGCAGTTCTTCCAAACTGCTCCAGTGTGGGTCCTTCCCATGGTGCAGTCTTTCAGGAACAGACTGCTCCAGTGTGGGTCCCCTACAGGGTCCCAAGTCCTGCAAGAAAACTTGCTCCTGCGTGGGCTGCTCTCCACAGGGCCACAGGTCCTGCCAGGAGCCTGCTCCAGTGTGGGCTCTCTGCAGGTTGTGGTTTCCTTCAGGGCACATCCACCTGCTCCAGCCTGGGGTCCTCCCCAGGCTGCAGGTGGATCCCTGCTCCATCATGGGCTTCCATGGGCTGCAGGTGGACAACCTGCCTCACCACGGTCTGCACCACAGGCTGCATGGGATCTCTGCTCCAGCACCTGGAGCGCTTTCTCCCCCTCGTCTTCACTGACCTTGGTGTCTGCAGGGTTGTTTCACTCACATTTTCTCGCTCCTCTTTCCCAGCTCCTGTTGCACAGCATTTTTTACCCTTTCTTAAACACGCTATCGCAGAGGTGCCACCAGCATCACTGTTGGACTCAACTTTGGCCAGCAGCAGGTTCGTCTTGGAGCCAGCTGGAACTGGCTCTGTCTGACATGGGGGCAGCTCCTGGTGTCTTCTGACAGAAGTCAGCCCTGCAAGCTCCCCCTCCACTACAAAAACCTTGTGTTACCCAATGAGTTAGCTAGAGTTTGACTGACAATATTAGATCATATTTAGCTGTATTACTGAATGGCTTGTGGTTCATGCCATGGTGGACACCAAATAAAAGCAAACTTGTCTATTCTTGTTACAGGAATTTATTCTCTTCTCCCAAGGTATCCAAAGTTTACTGTCCGTGCTGAAGATTTACGTACCAGTTCTGTATCAAAGGTAATAGTAATGCTGATATCTTGACCTTTATTTTTTTTTTTTTTCACATGGTGTGTATTGTACTGTATCCAAACATACATTTTGGTGGAGGTAGATATTTGTAGGTCAATTACAGCTGTAATTGAGTAAGTGGAATGAGCCCTTCAGCATTCCTGAATGTTTGATTTATAAGGATAAGTGCCCTAGGTGTTACCCTTGGATTCAGATGGATTTTTTTAGGGGCATGGGAGGTGAGGGAGAAACAACCACACCTGATATTTAGAAGAAATATCTAATAAAGATTTTGTTGCACATCTGTTGCCCTCAAAACCCTGGTATATCTTCCACCCCACCTCCCAGGCTAAAGTTACAAAATCGCAGACTTCCCCGCGTAGAATCATAGAATATGGCAAGTTGGAATGGACCCATAACATAAGGATCATTGAGTCCCACCACCTGCTCCTCACAGGACTCTCTAAAACTAAACCGTATGGCTAAGAGCATTGTCCAAATGCTCCTTGAACTCTGACAGGTGTTCAGTCAGTTTCTGCTCTTTTCATTCCTTTTCATTTCCTTTCCTTCTCCAAATTCTGCTGGCCAGCATGCTGGGTAGCCCTGGCTAGGACAGACTTCCCGAAGGTAAAGCCAGTTGTCTTTTCATCATTCCTGGGATTAAAAAGTCTCCTCCTCTCTGTCCACTCATTACCGTTAAGTAAGCCAGTCAGAGTAACTCTGGCTTGGCTTTTGAGAATTCACCTCTGCATATATTATACATTATACTGTTAGAATGTAGAGGTTTGCTTTGTTCTGGACATGCAATAATTCTGTTATAAAGGTACCTTTGCCAAAGTGGAGGTCTGCAATGTTTTTGTTGTTCTCCCCAGCTGCCAGACTGGAGGAGATGTGGATAGAAGATGGAGGCACTGCTGAAGACAGGGTTCAAAGTTCCTTTAACAAACAAAATCTGGTGTAGATATAGTAATATATATGCAATTTTCTTGCATCATTTCTGGGTTGCATTTTCCAATTACACTTCCACATTGCAGAATTTGCTTCACTCAGGAACTTTACACTGATCTTAGAGACCTTTGGTATCCCAACAGTAGATGAAGGAAGGGAAAGCATGGAGCTAACACTTCATCCACCCCAGAGCTTTGGCCCCTTTCCACATGACTAACAAACAAAGAAGCAGAGCTCAGTGCTTATTCCTCTACTTGTCTGTTCTGAAGGGTGGTGCTGAGCTTCCTTAGTTTCTAGCACAACAGCAATGTGGATCCTAATTTATGCCATATATTTGTAAAATACATTTAGCAATATTTTTTTTGCAATATTCTCTTGGGAAAGTGGCAGTGATATGATACCAAGTTCACTTCTCAACACAGTGATAACATTTATTTTTGAAGAGCTGTTTCAACATGTACAGTGCAGAAATCTGTCTTGGGATGACATTGCATATAAATCATAGCAGAGTGCGCCTAGTTCTTTTGGCACACAATGAAATTTAGGAAGTACTCAATCAATGATTAAAATAACTATCAAAATAATAACAATAAAAACAGTAGGAATTATACTGATCTATTTGTGTCTGCCAGTTGTTATATTTGACATTGATTACTCATCAAACAAAATACTATTAAAGCAAAGCTGAAAAGCATGTGCAAAACAGCTGAGGGCTCAGTGGGGATCTATAACCCTGAGCAACGGTTTCAGACAGCGTTCAATACACTTATGTACAGCATCATAAGGCACTAGCTATGTTTACATGCACAAGGCATGTGGCACATCACAGTTTGCTCTGAGGAGCAAAAGAGCTTGTGCTGAGGACCCTCTATCCACCCTGTAGACATCTTAGGAGAAGGCAATAACTTCAGGTAGCTGTAGCTGTTTCCTTCTGACTGGGTGCTCATTGATGGTTGATGTGCACCGGTTGTGCACAGAGGGAGCATCCAGCTGTTTGGTGCCATCTGACAGGGATCCACTTTGGGTGTTCTCAGAGAGCTCCACAGTGGGAACAACAGTGTCTATAGAATCATAGAATAGTTTGGGTTGGAAGGAATCTTCAAAGGTCGTCCAGTGCAGCCCCCCTGCACACAGAGGCACACAGCATAAAGTCGAACTGTTTCTGTTAAACCCATTGTCCCTGGACAATATTTGGTACTAGTCTGCTAAAGCAGCTTCTGGCAGCGTCAGTAAATGCGTGCACACTTTTGAAAAATACCAAGAGATAATCTAGAGGTAAAAAATATTTATAACTATTTTCCACATATTGCAGGAATTTTTAGCAATCTAAAAATGGCTTATGAAGACAAACTATTTCTCAGTTTGAACAGGGCTTCTTAGTATATTTTGATATCCCCATCATGTATATGCAGGAGCTGATAAAGGTTGATGAAGGTTTACCTTAAATTGTGGGTTTGCAGTCCGTGATTTATATTTGTGGCATTATACACAACATAGTAAAAAACTTCCCAGACGAAAAGGTGTTTTTCTTTTGCATTCATAACCCTCCCTGTTAACTGCATAGTAAAGGTTTTCTAACAGACAGTGTTACTGGATCCATTCTAATTAAGCCCAATCACCACCTTTGCCAATATATTGCCTAATAAAACTTGTGGTGGCCATTCGTTATATTTATTAGTCAAGTAGGAGAAATCAGATGTCAAGCCACTTAAGTGTTTGCTAATTAGTGCTGAATAGAACAATACCTTCAGAAACCTCCTGCCTTCCTGCCACTGCATTTGCTAAGCACAGAAAGTTGTGTTTCTCAGTTGGCTTTCCTTGCCTGAGTACTGGAAACATTTCCAAAGGTTTTTCATCTTTATTCTTCTGGACTTTTTAATGAGAAACAGGTGGGTTAAAAAGCCCCCAAATCCCAAACAACACACAAACAAAAACCAAACAAAAAACAGGAGGAAGAGAAGCTATCCAGAGAATTTTTTCCATAGTGAAAGAAGTAATAAAGGAGTAGACTGCAGCAAATTCCCTCTCTCTCCCTGGATAACCAAGAAAAACAAGCAAACGTCCTTGCAGTGCTTCTATGGAGGTCAAGAGGAAGGAGTGAAGAACCAAAGTCCTCCATCAGGAGCAGGGTGGGGGGGGAACAAGGCGCCCATCTACTGATGGAAAGAGTCACAGAGATTGAAGTCCTAAAGCCTTCTCCACCTTTGCAAGGTGAAAGATGTTAAGATTTCTGTGTTTGGCTTCCTTGTCACCTTGGGGCACTAGGATTAACCACAGCACAAGGCTAGAAAATAGATCCATATGGGCAAAGTTTGAACAGAGAGTTTTAAAATTAAAAGAAGCTCATGGATATGGGGATGAGATGCAAAGCAAGGCAATTGCAGTGCATGAACATTTTTCAGGTTAGCATTTTGACTGGACAGAGACGATCGCATCTGTTACACAGACCATTCCTCCCACTCCCAGGAGAAAACTGGATGGAAAATTTCAGCACAGGCCAGAGGCACTAGGAAGTCTTCCTAGGTCTCGGAGGGCATCAGCTTCAAATTTGATCCCTTCTTTTCCGTATATAAAAAGTTACAATTTTAAATTATCTGAGAAATTAGGGGAGACTTTGTACCACAGGTTTTCTTTTCTCAGAAGTCCTTGCCCACAGAGCTAACTAGGTACAAATCCTGAAATACCTGCTGGGTCTCATTGTAAAATGTGACAACCAAAAACCACTTAGGTCAGCTACTGGCCATTCAAACTCTTTGAATCAGAAACTAATGCAAAATGTTCATGGAAGATAAATGTTGCCCAGAAATTATGGTGATCAATTCACAACATGAACAAGAGATCTGGCAAATCATCTTAGGGAAAAGTAATACCTCAGCGAAGAAGAAGGGGAAAAAAAAAAAAAGGTGTGCGAGACATTTAAAAAATGATGAATATCGAACTAAATTATTGAGCTGAGGAAAAAATTACCAGCCACTGGAAGAGGAGGCCAGGAGCATTAGTCAGGGGTGCTGGAAGGTCTTCATTCTGATTACATTAGCCAAGAAAAGGTCAAATGGAGAGTAGAGTTACAGGCTTCTGTTTAATTGCATATTTTGTTACTGTCAGCGAAGGGAGGTGAGCGATCCTTGCTCCTTGTCCCAGGGCCGAGCTCCAGGCCAAATGAGTGTTAGGGACCAAGATCCCATCCAAGGGGCCATTTCTCATGCTCTGACCCTTGTGCAGAGCTCCCTCCAAAACCCAAGTGCAACGAGGGGGATCCCTTACCTTGGCTCTAGCAGATTTTGGGACAGTCCCGTAGGCAGTTTAACCTGAACAAGGGCCATAGGGCCAGTTCTGCCAGCTCCTCAGTTCCACCTCCAAACAACTACATCTTTTTCAAGTTTCACTGGTACAAAAGGAGCTCTAAGGACTCAGCATCTTGCAGGAATGGACAGTCACCTACACAAGCTTTGGAATTATTCCATTTACTATGACATAAATGTCTCTCTGACAAATCAGAAGACCATTTCATAAGAGGGAATGCTCATTTACAGTGGGCCAGATTCACACCTGGTGTAATTCAGCTGATTTCAGCACAGCCACACGAGGCTTGCGTTTGCCACCACAGCCACAATTCTCCTCTCCAGTCCAGAGTGAGTCATGGCTCCGTTAATGGGGAAGGATCTATTTTTCTTCTTAACTACTTCAAATGACACTCTATAAGCTGGAAATATTATTTAGTTGTGGTTGTGGTTTTATACTGGGAAGGAAATGAATGATGAATTGTACCTGCATTTATTGCACTGTATATAACTGCTCTGACTCTGAGGATTGTTTGAAAAGAAAAATTAAGCTATCAAAATTGAATCAAAAGGTCAATAAAATAGAAATATAAATGGATGACAGCAAATAATTTTACCCCTACTGATGAAATGTACTATAGAGTATGTCATGTTATGATATTCATTGGTCAGCATATCTTGATCAAGAGAGTAATAAATATCGATGATACAGATATAGAAAAGACAGGTGCAGTTTATACTGTAATTTTTTAAAATGTCTGTGGAAGAAGGGGAGGAGTTTTGTGGGTGGGAATAACCCATAAAGAAAAGAGAAGAAATTTCCAGGCTGTCTGTCTATTGATGGACAGGGAAATGTGCTGAGTGTACGAAAAGTTGACTATGGGTATTGGCAGTAGTTTGCTATTTGAAGTAACGGTGTATCTGAATTATTTTTAGGGTATCCAGAACTTTTGGGCAGGTGTTTTCCTGTAAATGAAGTGAATTTAGAATGAGAATTAAAAACTAAAGGCAGGGGGAAAAATAACCTTCAGAAGCAGAAAGCTGTGTCTCTCTGATTTTCTGTTCTAACAGCGAGAGGTTTGATGCATGCAGATACATTTGGAAGTACTCCTACCACATTAATCTCAGCAATTTGTTCTAATGCAGTTAGAGTTGGATTTTTTTTTTTTTTTTTTCTGGCTAATAGTAGGCAAAACCTTCAGTTTATCACACATTTCCACAGCATCAGTGTCTGAGGAGCTGCCATCTGTCAGATAAGTTTAAAGATCAGAAACCTGTTTCATAATGCCAGATGTGTGTTTATCATTCGTATCACTGATGTTGTGTGGGTGGCAGAAATGACTAAAACATGCTTGTAATAGCAGAAGTCCTTCTTTCATTGACTGAAGATCCATATTCAAAACATCACTGAAGGATTAAACCCTGAAATCAGCTGATACGCACCCTCATTTTACCTTCTGATTCATCCATGTACTGCTAGCTCTCTTTTTGTCTGGCAGAAGAGCTGGAAGAGATGGAAAGATTTGGACATCTGTTTCCCCAGACAAACCAACAAACTACGCAAAGCTTTTCGCAGTGTAATAGTCCTTTTATAGGAATCCCTATAAAAAGGCACCCGGGGCAGATGAATCAAGTCAACAGGCAGGCTTCGAAACATGTGACTGTCAAACATCCATGTTTAACTAGATGCCAAGCTGACAGTACAGAGATCTAAAACTATGTAAAAGAAACGCTGATGATATAGCATCCTTACTGATAGAGGGGACCACCTTAGAAAGTCTCTCCTGTAATGTTGGGCTATGCAGCAAGCCACTAGAGCTGTCTGTTTTCCCTTCATTGTGTAGGATGTAATGAATAACGAAACTACTTTTTCTCAGACTAGGACTGGCAGGACTAGTAGAGCACTGAATTAATCTGAAGAAGAAACAACTTTGGAATCAAAACCAAGCAGAGGCTCTAACAGCTGTAGTATATCAAGGTTTAAATATGAAATGGTTGTGGTAGTCCTACTTGTCTGTATATTGTATTTGCAATGTCTTCTATCTGAAATCTTCGATAGCATCAGAAAACGAGTTCTAGGTCACTGATCCTCCATTTCAGTGAAGTTACATCGAATGAACTGCAGCCTCAGTGAGGCTGCGCTACTTCAGAGAAAGCTCCGCTGAAAATGGGCCAGTACACAGCATGAGTTGGTTGAAATCCAACCTGTTATTCATTAATTGATATCAGAGCACAGTGAGAATAAAATGTAAGTCACCCAGGGCGTTTGTTCTAAAGCAAATAGCCATGAAAGATGCAGCAGGGCAGAGGGGAATCTGGCCATCGTGGACACAGTCCCCATCCCAGGAGCAAACTTGCTGCTCGGTTCCTCCTTTGGTGGTGAGGAGAAATGGCATGATGGGGCAGGAAATGGACGGTTCATTCATGCAGAGAATATTTTTAAAACAAAAGAGACCTGCTTGGGTTACGTTTTCTGCAGCGCTGTGAGGGAAGAATAGGGCAGTCTAGATCCAGCTGGTGCAAGTCCTCTTACTCCCTCCCATTCAAAATCGGACACAAAGAAAAATCTTCAGTAGTATTGCCTACTAACGGCCATAAGCACTGCTTCTTTTGATAATATTACTTGATGAACTTTCTGATCAGTTTATTTTCTCCTTTAGTAAATTTGGGTGCAATGCAGTATTTTCATGCAAAAAAATCTGGGAAATATTCCCACCCCAGTATTTTGGAAAACATGGAATTCAAATAACTACCTTTTTCAGGAAGTTTCAGAGACAGCATTCAGCGAAGTGCCCTTGGACTCCCTCTGAAACTTTCTGGTTACTCAATATGCTGATCAGTTCGGCGTGCTTTATACTCAAAGGACAGTCCACAATATCTGGGAATACACGCTTTCCACGAATGTAACGCTTGCCTTCAGCTTTTTTTCAGATTTGTTTTTCCATTCTACTTGTACATTTGTTATTTTTTGAGGGGAGCAGTAGTAGAAGGCTTCTCAAAACCTCTGCCCTAGTGAGGAAGCCTGCTATAACAGACCTGTAATTTAAGGATCAGGAAATGCCAAATAACTGTTCCACCATAAATGGGGCAAATCTCATAATATATGAATCTCCAGGGTAACACAGACCGTAGGAAACTTCTGATGTGCTCTGGAAATGAGTGAGCGATGTCTCTGTAGGGCACCAGTCAGGTCTTTGGACTATTGCTGGACTGCAAGAAACCAAGTGCAGCAGAGAGATCTCGGAAAACGTGTCTTGAGCAGAGACAGGCAACCCTGTTACTTCCCAGAGCTCCTCTCTTCTCTGCAGAAATAAACAGTAAAGAAGGGTAAATTTAGAAAACAGCAGTATGTTCTAGCAACAAAACAGGGTGGGGGCTGGGGAGGAGAGAGTTGTGTTTAAAGCAGAAGGCAGCTGTCGTATGAAATGTTCCTAGGATAGTTATATTTATCCCATGGTTTTCCTTGGGGTGCTGGGGCTCATTAAATACCAGAGACAGGTTGTCCACATTTTTTATCTAGCACTTTCCTCTATCGCTTATTCAATAATGTATATGTACCAAATGCATTATTTAAGATGTTTAATACTTGAAGAATACCAAGGCAATACAGACTGTACATGATTAATGCTTCAGAAACAAACTACAGAGAGATTGGTCGACAGTTGGGAAAGAGTTTGGGCTTGATAAAAAATTCTACTGGGAAGAACATTGAAATATCCATTGATTTCCAAGTGCTTGAGAGCACGTGGGGAAGTTGCGATGAACAGTAGCCAGCAGATACCATCTAACTGGAGGAAGATAAAACCAACACGGGGTCTGGCCACAGCAAACCATTAGACTGTGGTGTTTCATTTAGGAAGCTATGTGAAGATACAGGTTTATAAATTTAGAAGAAATTTTCGTTCCTTAGAGCTACTTTGTAATTATCTATGTGAGGTCTCACCACTACCTTTAAACACCCACAGCATATGTTTCTTAGATGCATTTGAGAATTAATTTTTCTTTGTCTTCTCCTCTGCAACGCTACTTTGTAAAAGTGCATAAGCAGTTAGTACTGGAAATCCATTGCGCTGATTTCAAATGAGGATAGGGTTTTCAAAACTGCCGAGCATTTGCCCTGCGCAGATCCCACTGGGATTGGTTTGAAAACAGGCTGCTGTTGGTGGAAGTGCGATCACACCAGTCATGGGAGCTTTAAAAATAAAGCCTGCCTTGGATGAACACTGAGATGTTGAGAACAGTCTTTCAGATAAATAAAATGGTCCTGTACTTGTTGTTGCAATTTGTAATGTATTAGGAAAGCAACGTCAGATGTTAAGTTTTTATTACAACTTAATGGGTAGTTTCTTGAAGAGACCCAGAGGGGGAAAGTCCAGCATCATATTTTGCTGAAAAGAATACAGACTTCTGAATTCACAAGAAGTTCTCAGACAGCATAAGACCAATTAATGCACTCCCAGAACTGCCACAAGCGTGCTGCACGTGAAACTTTTATTTTGTTCTGCTGTTCATACTTTGTGTTTAGATTTTCAACGGGTTGCTGATGATAGATTTCATTTCGGTATGATGCTTTGGGGTGAGGAGGTGGCAGGTGACCTCCTGAGGACCCTTGTGGTGCTGCTTTTCTAGGATTTCTTTTAGTTCTGTAACTGCTTTTGCTCTCCCACAGGTGCAGCCTCAAAGACCTACTGATTATCCAATCAACCCAAAGAAAATTAGAAACATGACACTTGTTTAGGATGGACTTCTCCAGGAAATTTCTCTATCAATCAGTTGCATTTTACAGGTGTGTCTGGCTTCCTGCAGCAGAGGAAGGTTAACATCAGTTATTTCAGTTTAAGCTATAAGTTATTTTTCTTTCTTTTCTCATGTAATGAAATAAAATTGCAACCTTCATAATGAGGCATATGATATCTCAGCAAAATAATGGACATAAATGACAGCCTTAACTTCAGAGACAATGAATTTGATGGGACTCTACAAGAGCAAGAATACGTGCTTTTGGTCCCAAGAAAATCAGCAAAACTCCTGTCAGACAGAAACGTGAGGTCATCCACAACAGGACCTATGACTAGATCTGCAAGAGATTTATTAGTTCAGAATAAATGGTTAATAATAATACTGGTTAATACCATATCAATTGCTTTTTTAATGTATTGTATGTACAGCTGATAATTTCAAGATTATAGATCCACAACATTTTTCAATTTCCATTCTGTAACAAAATCAAGGGAAGTTTTCATGAGGCCTATTTTGAAATTTCTGACAAAACCATCTTTGGATCAGAAATGAATTTGTTTCATTTCCATACATTCTTTTGTTAAAGGTATTTATCTTAAATCCAGCGTTCCAGTGTTAAGTAAAAAACAATCACCAGTGTGCCAAAAAAATCCTGTTTTGTTTGAAATGTGAAAATCTGAAGCTGTAAAATGTGCATTTGAAATTCCTGACTTTTCAGAGTTATTGCCTGAATGCTGTTTGTCTCTCTTCTACTCATGGGCCAAGTTTTGCAGCCAAACGGCTTGGGTCACAGCAAATGGCAGCTGCTGGTATTCATGCTGGACATCAGGGACAGAGTTGGTAACGACCACACAAAATGCCCTTTAGTTAGGCAACCTAGTCAGTAGAGCAGATCTGACATGTGGACACTATACATGCCTTCCCAACCTAAAAACTATGATTTCTAGCTGAAATGTTTTGTCTGAAATTTTGTATTTCATAATAAAAAGCTCAATCTTATTTTTTACAAAAAGGCGAACTCCTTCCAGAAAAACAAGCTATTTTCAGTGTACTCGTCTTTCTACCCACTCAAAGAATTCTGAATTATTCAGTGTTTTGCATGTTAATCTTTTGTATGAACCAATGCAGGTACTCTTTGAGTGCTGAAAGAAGCTGCTACGTAGAATTACTTTCAGTGATAATCTGTGCAACAAAAGTAGGAAGTTTGAAACCTGATCTCAGGAAAGATAAGTTGTTTTGCATGTTTAGCGTTTGGCATCTCATTGAATTGCGACAGATTTTGTACTGCTAGTCGCATTTTCAGTCAGTCTGTCAGAACAAGCGCTGAGACCAATTCATGGTCTGCCATGTGCAATTGTTTACAGAGCTGTTTCAAATTCTGGCCACCTACACTTTTTCTGTTTTGTTTGGTTAAGGAGGAGCTTCGAAATGCATTCCCATTGAATGTATTTGTACCAGTGGAATGGTATGTAAATAGCTATAGCGTTTTACAGAGAAAATATAAGCAATTTACATTGTGGAATATCTGTGTTTTTTCCTTGAAATAACCCTGCACTGACAGAAACTCCTACCTTATTCTGATACAAATGTTGGTATTGCTGGCATCTCCTAGTTACTACTGCAGCTCAATGTAATCTAACTGCAAACAAAAATCCACTTTATTAGAAGGATGTCCATGGCATGAGAGAGACAGGCCCAGGGATACAGCAGCCGGTGACTTGGGGATGAAAACCAAGGCCTTTTGGCTTTTTGTGCACATGCATGATTAGCATGCCTTTTGGCTCTCAGATAAGTAACCCTGCGGTACAAAAATGAAGACTGCCTGAAGGCAGCTGTTTTCCAGCACAAAATGTTGATTAAGTAGAATGTGTTTTGAAAAGGAAACAAACTCCACTGTGGTGTTTATCTCAAAACCCCTTATTTCAAGCTTCGTTTCAATATTATTTGGTATTATATTAAGCAGCCAACCTAGAACTGAAGAAAAACTTATCTCTAATTAATCTATATATTTCCACATTAATAAAAAATGGCTATGTTGAAAACATGGGCAAAATGACACATGCTCTGAGCCAAAAGATAAAATTCTATGTCACTAATATGATGTCTTCCATTCCGGAGAATCCCCGTTCTGATTTCCACACTGTGCTACCTGGTGCTTGAGCCTCTTCAGAGGACACCAGCAGCGCTTCCCAAACACGGTTTTCAGGCTGTGGTTGGGCAAAAGCTTTTTTTGCACAATTACGTGGAAGAGTGCACGTTAACCAGAGTCTGGAGCTGTTTTCCGTCCTGCCAGCTACAAGAATGCATCCCACACAGCTATGATATACTCTTCAACAGCATTAGCATGAGGTTGAAAATTCTTATGATGTCCTCAAAATTTATAGTTGGGGGCATTTGTATACTTCCAGATTTGTTTTCTGCAGGTGTGCTATACAGCCTGTATATCATGTCCAGTACTAGCTGTTACTTATGTTTGCAAATACAGCTCTACAAACAACAATACATAAAATACGGAGACAATTTTTAGCACACAGGGAATATAAAATATGCAGGCACCATCAGAAGACAGAGCAGACTAAAAATATTGAATTTCAGGCAGTTTATGGAGACACCAATCTTGTGTACACATGCATATCAATTTATAATTATGACTTGAGGGACATTTTAGTGATCTAGAAACATCTAGTTTTTTACCACTCACAGACTGTGCACAGTTTGATAGTATAAAGCCCTTCCACATTTCTTTACAAAATGTTCTGATTTGAATTCCAGACATGTATATGCAAGAAAAAATTCATTGGAGATAAACAGTATTTCATTCTGCAGTTAGATTTCCCGAAGTTGTCTCACCAGTTTTATATTTCACAGAAAATTCAGGCTACTTTTAATACAAAGCCACTTAAAAATACACTGGCTTCATGTGGAGGTTTCTTTTTATGATAAAAAAGACCCTCAGGTTTGTGTGGGCCGAGCAGAATTCAACAGATGAACTCTTGTTGGAGGGTACTCACAATATTGATGAAACATTTGGTTTCTTACTGATTTGATTGAATAGAACATCTATGTTCAATATTTATTTGGTAGAATATGTAAGACATGGTGCTGCTAACCTAAAATACACCATTCTCAAGTATCTGGGCCTCCCTGTGACAGAAATAGGAAATCTTTGGTTACTGGCTTCACTATCTCTTTCTTCAAAAGGATCCTGCGTGAGGCAGAAAGGACACAGATTCCTAGAAGCTTCCCCAGCAGAAGCTCCTGTAAAACTGGAGGATGGTCCACTCAAAGTGTTGCAGATAACCCATGTTACTACCCTTTCCTCTGCACCCAAACAGATCTTACCCATCTAAAATGGGGCCCAACCCCAACCTTCCCTCCCTGAATTTCTCTAAATCCCACACCCACATTCCCAGAAATATAATATAATTAATCCAGTGGCCCCATGGTAACTGTGTAATAAAAATGAAGCAATTAGTACGCACCAAAACGGTCTCATATGGTCAAGCTATAATGGAAAACCTTAACTGCCAATAGGGGCGCATTTATCCCCAAACATATTTGGCATCTTAATACTCTTTCAGAACAGCCTCCAAAAACCCTCTCTAAAGGTGAGGCTGAGAACTGAAATTCATAAAGCCACTTGATGTGGAAGAGCACGCTCTCAGTAGATGTGACTTTTATGATTAGACTTTCCTCCTACTCACCACGATCAGCTCTTGTTCCCCAGGCTATAAACTACCTGTCTCTTCTTCACTCTAGGTCATAAGCAGATTCATTTAACTTTAATTTCCTCTGTCTCTCAATTTTCTCCCTCTTTACCATCTTTTCCTCTCCACAGCTACCAACTATCTTTTCTTTAAACGAAGGCCTAATTGCCACATACCTAATTAACATCTGAGCATTTGTTCTCAGCTCGTATTTAGCTCTGAAAACTGCTGCTTCTATGTCAGGCCTGAATAAGGGTTCACATACCTGAAAGTTTGCCTAATATTTCCAGCAACAACAGCTGAACCAATAAATCATAGTACCTTTACCTGCAAAACTTATCCAGCCTGTGCACACACACTGACAGCTGCGTATTTCCATCATCCTACCCACCGGGACTTCAGGATAACACGATTCAAATCTCAGCTCACCTTCCTGAGCTGTGGTTGGGAAAAAATGGGGAAGGAAAGAAGCCAAGTCGGGTCTACACTAACATGTCTGCACCAAACCTCCTCAGCCAGTGGAAAAGTCACCTGTGTTGCTGTGCAGGTGGGATTTGAGAGAAGCGCTCTGCATGGCTGCAGTCACAGAATCGTAGAATGCCCTGAGTTAGGAGGGGACCCACAAGGATCATGGAGTCCAACTCCTGTCCCTGCACAGGACAACCCCACATTTCACACCATGTGTCTGAGGGCCTTGTCCAGTCTCTTCTCGAACACTGTCAGGCTTGGGGCCATGACACCTCCCTGGGGAGCCTGTTCCAGTGTCCACCACCCTCTGGGGGAAGAACCTTTTCCTCATGTCCAACCTGAACCTCCCCTGCCACATCTTCCTGCCATTCCCTCAGGTTCTGTCACTGGTCACCAGACAGAAGAGATCAGTGCCTGCCCCTCCTCCTCCCCTTGTGAGGAAGCTGCAGCTGCCATGAGGTCTCCCCTCAGTCTCCTCTTCTCCAGGCTGAACAAACTCAGTAACTTTAGCCACTCCTCATACAGCTTCCTCTCCAAACTCTTCACCAACTTTGTAACCCTCTTCTGGACAATCTCCAGCAGCTTTATATCCTTTTATGCTGTGTTGCCCAGAACTGCACACAGTGCTCCAGGTGAGGCCGCACCAGTGCAGAGCAGAGCAGGACAATCACTTCCCTTGCCCGGCTGGCAATGCTGTGCTGGATGCACCCAGGACACGGGTGGCCCTCTGGGCTGCCAGGGACACTGTTGGCTCGTGTTCAACTTAGCATCGACCTGAACTCCCAGATCCTTCTCTGCAGAGCTGCTCTCCAGCGTCTTGCTCCCCAGTCTGTACGTACAGCCAGAGCTGCCATGTCCCAGGTACAAAATCCAGCATTTGCCTTTGTCTGCAGCTCTGAACAAAGTTCCTGCCCTTCTGCCCTGAGGAATTCAGTTTTCTCTTACCCGTTCCTCAGCTTGCTCTTTGTTCTTTGGGAGGTGCACATTGTTAACAACTCCTTTACATTATCCTGGAAACCACGAATGATTTATGCTAGATTAGCACAGATAGTTATTTAAATGAATATGGATATTTGCTGGCTCAGAGGAATATTGCAACAGGCTATTCCTTTTCAGCTCAGAGAATTAGTATCTGGGAGCTTCCAGCGGCATTTGGTGTTAGCTCTCATAGCAGAATTCACATCACACAGATGTTATTTATATTGTTTATTTTCCACTGTGGTATGATCACTCCCCCAAATGAGGCTTACACTAAGTGCTTTTTTTTTTGTTTGTTTAAATCGAGTATTCCAGGAAAACACTCTGTTTGTTTTTGTTTTGGGAAAGAATGCCAAAATCCAGGGAAAACAATACTGAGATGTTTTTATTAGAGAAGCCAACCCTATCCATCTCAGCTCTGCCTCCAGCTCATTAGCTTCCCATCACAAAAAGCCCAGGGGCTGCTCTGACCTTGGATCAGCTCATCTCTGCTATCGATCCCCTCTGTCCCGACGACTTTCCAGTCAGATACCGATGCTGTGCTCCCAGCTCCACTTGTTTAGACCGTGCGTTCGCACTCCCTGGGTCTCTCTGCCGCAGACACCAGTGTTGTTACCACCTGGTTTAGGTCTCCCGTGACAGGGCAAAGGGGGACTTGTGGGTCAGACCTCCTGCCCAGTGGCTGTTAGTCTTTCAGAGACAGTGGCAGACTGCATTTTTCTTTCCCAGCGGACTAAGAACTCACAAGGCGCTACAAGCTGCCAGACGCTGAGACTGCTCCATACCACTCTTCAGAGACACAGAATTTCAGGTAGATGTTACTCTACTGTCCTTCCAAGGGACAGGCAATGAGTCCTCCATCATGAGGCAATACATTTATCTGGTTTTACTACAAAGCCATACGATTTGTTCAAATGAACAATATGCCCTTTATGTTTGTCTCAGCACTCCTCTTGCTTGTTGCAGCACCTATACAGAAGCCAGTAATCTTCATGATGGTTGCTGGTCCACACTGAAAGAGTAGTGGGGCAGCTTTAAAATTAGCCTTATGGACTCTGGATTGCAATACTTTCACTATAGAGCAGTTAGACACACTCAATACACGTGAAATAGACACTGTTCTGTTAAAATACAAGGAAATTTAGCAGCCGTTTTTGTGGATATCTTCATCTTGGAAATTCGCAGGGCTGCTCCCTGACACTCTAAAGCAGGAAAATAACATAAGTTTACATGTCAATGTAGGAGTAGTTACATTTATACCATCCTAAAATTACATTTGGCCCTTTGAAAGCAACCATAAGGCTGACATGGCCCCGGTGAAAATGAGCTCGACACCCCTGCTCTAAAGCCATCCTCATTAAGCTCTACATTGTCAACCAAGCACTTTGATGCCGCCTATGAGGAGGTGGTACCTCAGCCTGAGCTCAGAAGAGACTCTGTATTTGATCACTGCTTCAGAGCCTCCATGTGTGAAATGAACAACTCAGAGAGGACAAACCAGACCCTCTGAGAGACGCAGTATCTATGGCAAACCACCACAATTCATTGGGGAGGCATTCGAGCTGGCAGAACAACAGTTACTTTTCCCTATTCCCTTTATCCATCGCCAGAGCAGGGAGCAAACACAGAGGAGTAACAGGGATAGGACTGCTGATCACCAGGAGTCCTCACAGCCAGCGGCAGGGCAGTGTGACGTTCCCCGAATAGAATGGAACAATATACTCGGAAGAATAGCTGTCGCTGCAAAACAGGTTAAAATAAAATTAACTATTTTTTTTTCTGTAAAACTATATATGACAGTTACATCGCGGATTCTGTCATACTGGGGCTATAACTGAATCTTGCAATGCTTAAAGGCATGAGGCAGGGTTTTACTGTGGCACTGCTCTCCTGAGGCACAGCATTGTAGTGTTTTGATGAAGAAACATCACCTGAGTATAATCTACTGAAGTATCAGCAATATGAACACAAGACCTAATTATTGATTACCTTTCGCCTTAAGATCCTGAAAAGAATTGTGATGTTCTATACTGTATTGTGCAACCCAATCTGAGGACATTTTATAACTTTGTATTAAATCACAAGTAAAGATTCTGTTCCCTTTGTCCATACAAAATCTTCGCTGATTTCAGTGGGGTAAGTCTATTTTAAAATTAAAAGACCTTTCTTATTGGTTAGGACTACCCAGAGTTACAAATAACCGTACTCCTTCCAAGGCTTCCATATTTTACATTTTTTTTCCAACATATAAATATTAGCTGTGTGTACTTAATGTGTTTGTTTACAAGATGCGTGTACTAGAGATGATGGAACACTGGGAAGGTGCAAGGGCTGGAAAGTGCAAGGTAAAGGAGGAGGAGGCTGTGGTAGAGAACATACATTTCTACTGCTCTGAGCTGATATCTCATAGCTGAGGTCCTGGGAGATCTAATGAAATAACTTAGCTTTCATATGCGATTTTGAGATCATTCATAAGAAGCTTGTCAGGGCCCTGAGTATGTCGACAGGCTCTGTAGCTATTTTTCTCTGTAATCCTGCCCTGCAGCCTCTTCGACCCCACATGTCTAAGGGTGTAGCTGCCTGTGCTTGTGTTTGTGCTCTGCTCCAACATGGTGATGCTGCGTACCCATCAGCCACACATCCGTGAAAACAGCTGAGTTGTGAGGATGAGCAGTCTCATCCAGGGCTTCTGCTTGTGCACCCTGTGCTGCCCGGTTTGGGGGCCGCGGCACCCCCCTGCAGGCAGGCACACCCCCAGCCTGTGCACCTCGCTGGCCCTGGCTCCCTTCACCTGCTGGCTGGACCTTGAACCAGCCTCCCACTATGGACCTGGGTGCTCATATGTGCTTTTGGCTGACCTGGTGGCAGCTGCTGGAGCTGCACTCTTGCTCCCTGTGTCCTGTGGGGCTGTGCCCCCCCATTGTGAGGACCTGCACCCCCCTGGCCCGCTGCCCCCATCAGCTGGCAGTCACCCTGCCTGGTGGAGCAGCCCCACGCTGCTGCCCCTGACAGCAGCTGCTGCTGCTGGGCCCTCTCTGAGCTGCACAGAAGTCCTCAGTCTCCTGGGAAACAGCTGTAGGAATTCTTCACGTTGTAAGAAAGATTATCCTGAGGACAGATTTAAAAGTTGTTTTTCCAGATGCCACAAATTCACTAATACATCTTATGTAGTTTCCCACTGGTTGCATGTTACAACAAGGAGCCCCCTCAGCCCACTTAGGATCAGGAATACTTCCAGATGTAAACACAATCCCACCACGAAGCAATGAGGCACAGCATTGCCCTGGGTTGGTCCTGCCACGGGGGCTCTTTCTGCAATGACCAGAGCATGGCCGCTGCCTTACAGCCCTCCCTGGACACAGGTGGGAGCACCCTTTACTCAAACGGAGAAGCCAGGTAGCCTCTCACTTTGCCATGTAACGTGGGAGCACAAGTCTACCAAGTGGTTGTACAGGCAAGAGAGACACAAGTCATTTATTAGTCTGTGCATATCAGTGCAGGAAGGCCAGAGCCGCTCACTGCTGTTGTACCGTGGTACTGCCCCCAAGCAGATGCCTAAGGAAAATTTGGTCTGTGTTCAGAAACCTTTTTGGTGTAAGTGCTCTCCTGCTGAGCAGCTGCGACAAAGTCATGTCTGAACTATGTGCATACTTAAGTGCACACTTAAGCTGCATTACTGCAAATAATATTTTGTTTCCCTCCAGAAAAGTTTTCTTTATCACCTTCACAGATGCATTTTCCTCTCCCTCTGCCCTCAGTTTGTTGTCACATCTCATAGCTTTAATTGTTTAATTGGGAACTCCAATCCCTCAGAGCAGGTGCCTTGACTCCTCAGCTGGCTGTGGAGCTCTGTGAGCAGCTACATGGCACCAGAGAAATAATAAGGAATGAAAACTGTATCCCTTTAACCTCAGTGGTCAGATTGCTGACAAATTTTGCCCTGGATTGCAGATGCAATTCAATTATTGCAGTGAACCCAATGGGAAATAATCAATGAAGACTCTGTAACATGTATTGGGAAGATCATCCACCAAATCACGGAGGTTTTCTTTCTTCTCTTGCTGTTTTGCTACACTCAGCAGCTTCATAGCTAATAAATTACAAAGCCTTAATTTCCTTAATTTCAACTGCTAATCCCTTTTGATATGGCAGAGATAGATATAGTTAATGTCAGATGATTATGAAGTCGTTGATGGTGGTCTGAAATGGAAACTGTAAGAAGAGCCATGAGCTATGGTTACTGATGTTACATTACTTAGGTCACTCCTTTGTTTGGTTTTGTTAATTCTGCCACTGGGTAAGATTTGTCTAAGAGACACCTATGTCCTTTGCACCCTTTGTAGCTGCTTAATGACAAAAGTTCGCAGTGGGCAAGTGACAGTGTATGGCGTCTCTCCTTTTCTCTGTGTTTATCTTCCAGCGAAGCAGTACCTCCAGACACACTCATGGGTCACTGACCAAGTTAATTCAAAACATCAACTAAATAACCTATAATTGCAATGATTTACATGTAAGTGCAAGGCTGTAACTGTACTAGTTTTCCTACCGCAAGTGCACAGTGCAGAGTATTCAGCTCACGCTGCCTGAGCTGATGTTATGCTGGAAACCTCATAGGTGAGAGTTCACTGAACTCAGTTTACTCCTCTTGCTGCGTTTTTTGCTTTGCAAGCACAGTTGTCAAATTAATATAATTGCTAGCACAGGGTTGTGGTTTGTGTTTGTTGTTTTTTTTTTTTTTCTTTCCTGTCAAAGAGCAAGAGGATTTTATGAAGGCTTCAAGATCTAACTAAAAGGTCAATTGACATAATCAACAATTTAAGCAATAAATCTATTATCATGCTTTCCATTTCATTACCCAATTAATGATTCCTTCCCTTGGGTTAGGATTGGCATTTCAATGCACAGAGCATGATGATTCTCAACAGCAAGGTGCATTATTTAATGTATTTTATGGCTAAGATGATTTATAACACAAAAATCGCAAAGGACATAATGGTTACTTTGTTCTCTAGGCATCAGTCCTCCTTTAAATTAGAAACGTGTATAATGAAACAAGGGGAATAAGCATCTAATATGGAAATGGACTTGAGTTGTGATGTTTATGTGCATGCATATGTGCATGCATGATACTAATTGAAACTAGCAAGAAACATACTCTGACAATGCTTTTGGTCGCAGTCCAAAACAGTTCCCCCTCTTTTGCAGCAGTGAGGGAGGAAGGAGAACGTGGACAGGAAAGACACATTTAAGCAGCAGAAAGCAGAGAGAAGCTGACTCTCGTGTCTTCTCTACCGTTGTAAATCAAACCTCCTCCATTTAAAACCATTTTGTTTAAAGACATTACACTGAAGATCTTCTAGAGTGACTGAAACAAGATACTGGCCTATTCTGATAACAACTGTCCCAAGAGTCAAATCATGCACTACCAGTTTTCCAGTTTTGTACTAACCATAATTGCTTTTCCCACTGAACCCCATATATTGCTGATATAGGGTACATAGGCTAGTGATAGTGTTTTGTCACTGCCTTTTAATACTGAATTTAAACATGGTCTAAGCAGCAAACTGTTTACAAATGCAGAACTGAGAGCGTCATTAACCATCCTGCTTAATGAGGTATTAGTGGCTATCATCCAAGAACTTGAGAATATATATAAAATACGCTTTCACCTACTTCTCAGTCCTTGGCTTGATCAGTGCCTCATCAAATTGAGCTCTCAAGAACAAACAACAGAAAATCCCATAAGGAAGCAAAGCTTCAGAATTCATTAAAGATCTCAAGTGACTCGTACGGGGCAGTGCAGAACCGGCAGGGTTTTCCTCCCACACCAGGGTAAGAGAGGTCCAACATTAGGCAGCCTTTGCCCTTATGCTCTGGATTCAAAGATTTTCTGCCTCCCAGAAATCTTGGGCATACTTCAAGGGCCAAGAAGTGCTGTGGTCTCTAGAGGTGCACCACTCAGATGTACTTACAGTGCAGGATTGGTATAGCCGTGTTCAGATGTAACTCCACAAATGAGTAACTACATAGACTGGTTCTCCACCCAAGGAGCAGCTTGTGACCATATGGCGGTGGGAACCCTGATAGTGTGTATAACACTGCTAAGATATTCCTGCAAATCCAGAAAATGTGCTAGAGAACTACAGAGAGTTTATTGTACACATAGAAGCTCTCCTTTGTCATCTGAAATTCGTATTCAAATATCTTTACATATGTAATTCCATTCCATTATTAACAAAGATAATGCAAACAAACAAAAATAATCTCCAGGCTCTAGGTCAGAATCCGTTGAGCATGATGCCCAGAAATTTATTTCAAATTGTTGCACTGTGTTTTCTTGTATGGGCCATCTTTCATAGCTGTTCCTGGGACAACATAAGAATCTCATGGATGCTGGCCCTACAATGATCTGGGGAACCTGACAACCTCCAGAGATCCCTTTTGAACCTGAATTGTTCTTTGATTCTATGGATCTGTTTGAAACATGAAACGAGGTAGATAAATGCTCAACCAAATGGCAACGTCCTCTGTAAAAGAAGCTACTAAGTTTTTGGCCTTTCCTGCATAAGAGGTATGTTATTTAATGCCCTTCCTTTCCTCAATATCAGGTGAACTCATTTGTTTACAGTTGCATAACATCATTAAAGTTTCAGATTCTGAAACTTTAAATACAAAGAGATGATAAACTAAATATTTAAGTGAACCTGGGATTAGATTCCACTGACCTTCACAAACTGCTTTGAGCAATTATATAAATGAACCCACTTATTATCTGCAAAAACAAAGTGCCTGACAAAATGTAAATCCAGGACTACTACTGAATTTTGCAGCCGAGATCAGATCTAGTTAGTCCATTAGGGACAAGGCCAGTGCTTTGCCATCCTGCCAAGTCCACTGTACCACCTGAACTGCTTTTAATTGACTCAAAATAATTTTCTTTCTGATCATTTGAGGGAGTATGTACTGGACTTAGCGTAGGGCAACTAAGATGATTAAGGGAGTGGAGCATCTCCCTTGTGAGGAAAGGCTGGGGGAGCTGGGTCTCTTTAGCTTGGAGGAGACTGACGGGTGACCTTATTAATGTTTATAAATATGTAAAGGGTGAGTGTCACGAGGATGGAGCCAGGCTCTTCTCGGTGACAACCAGTGATAGGACTAGGGGCAGTGGGTACAAACCGGAACACAGGAGATTCCATTTAAATTTGAGAAGAAACTTATTTTCGGTGAGGGTGCCGGAGCACTGGAACAGGCTGCCCAGGGAGGTTGTGGAGTCTCCTTCTCTGGAGACATTCAAAACCCGCCTGGACGCCTTCCTGTGTAACCTCATCTAGGTGTTCCTGCTCCAGCAGGGGGACTGGACTGGATGATCTTTTGAGGTCCCTTCCAATCCCTTAACATTCTGTGATTCTGTGATTCTGTGACTTTTGTTTTGGTCAAATCACAGGGTACCAGGGTAAATGCTAGACTCCCCTACGCTTCATTGCACTACAGCTGCACAGGGACAAACCCACCACACAAGAATGCATTACATCTAATTGCACCTTTTTTCTAGTCCTAAGCAACACGATGAAGCTATTTTTAATTTCTGTAGAGCAACAACTGTTAAACAAGCTACATGTCACCTAGCTTGCATTTTAAAGAGGGAGGATAAGAAGAAAAAAAATGTAGAAGCTGCATAGTGTCAGACACTCAGCCTGTGAGCCTGGAACTGGGGGATCCCACAGCTTGGCCTTGTTCTCACCCTCCCCCACTGCCATCCATAGAAGACTGTCATCTTTCAGGGGAAGAGTTTCTGTGTCAGCCCTTAGGGGTATGTCCACAATGGCTAAAAAATAGCTTAGGGTGCTTCCCTTTCCCTCACCTAACTAGAAAGTTAAAGGAGAGGGAGGTGGAGAGCATGATGCTCTGTCAGGACACAGATCAGGGTGGTCAGTGATGTCCTGAAATTCCCTCAAAGGCAACTTGTCCTTTCATGGTCCGTGGGGGGATCCCAACCCCTCCAAGCTCATCTTCTGATGATGCTTCGGAAATACCACCAAGGAAAACTCTGTGCTGAATAAAATGGCACTGTAGTGAGTCAGGACAGAGAACCACATCTCTTTTTTGTTCATGAATCTATTTTAGAGTTATGTTGACCTTTACAAGAACCTTTACTTAATAGCACCTCAATTAAAGATACTGGGTCAGAGACAGTGCACTTTCTAGCAAGCATGGAAGGTGGACAGGGCCCTCAGAGAAGTCATCAACCATTAAATTGAAATGTCACCATCAGCCCATAGGAAATGGCCAAATGAGGTGTTATTATTGGTAACACAGACATTACAGAAGAAAGATGAAGGAAACAGAACTCAGGATTTCTTCTCTGTGAGATGCTTTTAGTGAGGACTCATCCATTATCTTCAGTCAGCTGTGAGTCTCTTTTATTTCCATCTCCATTTTTATCATTTCTTAACATAAAAAATGCAAACAATGTCATTTAAAAAGATTCAGCCAAATTAGCTGTACCTATTCACCAGCTTAGGTATTTAGGTGCTGCACACGCATAGCTGTGTTTTCCTCACATACTTTATGTTTTTTATTCTTTTTGATGCCTCATACTCCTCTCAGCAAATCAGCTGTTGCTAAAAGGAGAAATTTAGCTCAGTGGCACAGAACAGGCTGTGTTAAAGTGCCTGGTTTTGGGTCCCTGAGCACACCCATTACTAAATGGGTATTTCTAGAAGGCAGCACAATCTGTCTCAGTCTGTTGTTGTGCTTCACGGCTCAGAAACTAAAAAGTGCTGATCGTAAAAGTTTTCTTTGGCTAGCTCACTTTCTGAATGTTAACTAAATAACTCTGCCTTGACAAGTGGAACAGACTGCATTTTGTGAATAAACTAAATGTAGGAAATAGACCTAGAAAGGACCTCTTGAAGTATCAAGTCTGTATCACGCTCCCCACCTCCATCCAACACTACTTACAATGTTGATGCTAACCAGCTCCTTTCAAAAAACAGACATGTAAGGGTCAAAAGGCCTTAGAAACTGTGTTTGAGAATGCCAAAGCTTCACATATCGATCCACAAATACACTTTAAATAGATGTTTAGCAACAGATACAAATCTTTCTGCTTTTTATTTACCTTCTTATGTGCATGGATAATGTTTTCCCTCTCCAGTTAACTGCTCAGTCTTGATCCATGCCCTCAGCTTGTCCAGCCTGAACAGCCAAGGCAAGCTCCTGCCCTCTGAGAAAGTGAAGAACCCTAACATGTGTTTGTGTGAGGGAAGAGCAGAAATGAAGTATGTTTGCAGGGGTACCCTCATTTTGGCAGCTGCTAATTATGGATCACTTTGACCTGGTGACTTCAACTTCCTTTTACTGGAACATGTTATGTGTAATTACTATCAATACAGCACTAAAAAGGTTTCTAGGGCAAGTGGATAGAAAGGGTTTGAGTGTCTTGACTTCATTTTTTTTTTTTCCTGTAAAATGTCTGGCAAAATTTGAGAGTGCTGCAACACAAAGATCAGAGGTTGTTTTGAAGCCTCTGCTCTGCCTAATGATGAAAAGCAAATAGGGGAGAAACCCTTCTGAAGTTCAGCTGTTACAGAGACCAAGCGAAAAAAAAATGTTCCAGCAGCTCCAGTAATCACAGTAGCAGAGCAGGGCAGTGCACAGTGGAAGGGGGTCTTGTAGCACCACCCTTCGTTTTTGGCCAAACCAGCTTTCTGCAGCTGGAGTAGGAGAGAACACTGATCTCCCAGTGCTGGTAGTGACGTTACCTTTGCAGCACACTACAGCCCTTCTGAAACTGGGAGCCTTCTAGATCTGTTCCCTGAGCTGAATAAGGATTTAGGGAGCACACAAAGGGCAAAAGGGTCCCTGACCCCTCTGCAACAGTCAAGAGCCAATGAGACTCCCCTAGAAGTCTTATTTCACCCTGACATACACAGCATACATACATGCATAAACATATTTCTCTCTATATATATATACATATGCAGCACCTAATGCTCTCAGGTTGTACTGGAAATAAATTATTTCTGCAAGATGCCACCGAGAATTTTGGGGAGAAAAAGCCTGATTTCTCCTTTGTTTGTTTAATCCAAAGAGCACAGAAAGAGGTACTGAGCATGGAGAATTTGCCCTTAATCTTAATTTCCCCAAAGTCACTGAAGTAAAGTAAGGGAAGAAGTAAACTTCATACTTCCTTATCTCTCCATACTGCAAGTTATAATTGTGGATCTTTTAAATCACGTTAATTCATTTGTCTGTACAGAGATTGAAAATTGTTAACTGATAATTATTTTGTCTTTTTACCTTTTAATTAAAAAGTTCACTGTCATGGGTAAGTGCCAAGTCACATCTAAATGCTATAAATTTCCACTTCCTCTGGCTTCTGCAAAGCAGAGCCAATCAAAGAGTCAAAACCCACAATGCTTTTCAGGCTTCAAAAGGTTTAGGGAATTTGGCTTAAACTGAGAATGGCTTTCTTTACACCAAAGTTAGACACATCTGTGAATTACATCCTTTTGAATTATTTGGCCAGACTGAAGAATCTACACTTATATTTGGGTGCTTGGATTTTTGTAGGATAGAAGATGACTCACACTGTACAGTAAGTCATGCCATGCATCTCTCCATAGAAAAGAGTAAATTTTTCCAAATGATATTTGATGGTTTTGTGACACTGACAATGATAAGATTTTGTTGGAACGATTGACTCACTCCTCTTGCGTGGGAACAAAGGTTAGATTGTAACAAAAGCCTTAAGGCCCGGATCTTCAAAGGTATTTTGTTGCTTAACTACCCACAGCTTCTTAATTAAAGATGAAAAGACATACTAATGTCTAATGTGGACACTGTCTTTTTGCTACATTATTTTTTTTTTACTTGGGTGAATTAGCTGATATGTATGAATGACCAGTCATACATCGTACAGTTTCTAGGACTGTGTTTTTTAAATCTATTACTATCAAGGAGCAAACCAAAGCCACAATTACCGCGTGTTCTCTGTAACTAAGGCCACATTCCAGATCCTCTTACATTTTCCAGTACTCAAGGGCAAGCGACTTTCTGAAATGAAAGCTTTCCATTTGAAATCAACATATTTGATTTCAGCTGCAACATGGACTTTTTTTTTTTCATAAAGTTTGTGTGAAATTGTTCCTTCTCTCTAAAAATTCGTAGAGTGTAAAGCCAGCAAGAGGCATAGGTTTCCCTTCAATGTACTGATCTCAAGTGCTGGAAACTTCATTTTTTTCAGTCACAGTCAAAATTCAAATATATTCTGCCAAACAGAGTGGCTCTGCTCTGATGGAATATAGAACATCTTTCAAGGCACAGTCACATTTTCGTTTTGATTTTTTTTTGGGTTTGACTTTATTTGAATCAAATTTTAGCTGTAAAATATACCAGCCTAAGCTTTCAGCTTCACCTACCGTTTGTGTTACTATCTCTTTTGTAGAAATTCTGCAGATAACCAGACTTCTAATAAAACAACTTCACTTAGTAGATGCCTTCAACGGTGGGACCGAAAGCAAGACCGTGCAGTTGTGTGTCATTGCCATTACAAAGACTGAGCGTACAGTTAGCTCTTTCGTTTCACAAATGTAGCACATGGTTCTCCAATAATGCCTTGCTCAGTCTTGCAGAGAAGAGCTGTCTTCAGTCCCCTTGCACAGGTGAAACTCCTTGAAGTCTGTGATGCTTTCTGCTTCAGGATCCAGCTCAGATGCTCTCCTCGCTGCTCAGTCTTTCAGGTAAGTGGGAGTAAAAGGCAGTAAAATTACAGTCATATACCAGCCAACAAGATTGAACACATACGAAGTGTAGACATGATGAATAAGAAGGTGGTATTTTAATAGTCAAATTTCAGAATACAGCAGCTCTTGAAAATACATTCGCTAGAACATTTTCTCTATTTAGAAGCATCACTACTTAGCTGTGCACTTAAGCAAAAACTGAGCTTTGGGGCATCTCTAAGTTGAAGGACTGACATAGGTTAGAAAGACTGCCAGCAAAGGGGTACCTCAAAACTAAAATCTAGTGCCATCAGGCAGCATAAACAGCAGAATACAAATAAAACAAATATTAGGATTATCTTTATTCATTCTGAAAAATTCAGGTTGCTGCTGCGTTTCCAGAACTCAAGCTATGTCAAACTAAGCTGGCGCGTAAATTAACATTTCAGAGCTCAGGTTGTACCCAATGTTACAATGTATCTGTGCGTCTGTGTGAATATGTGTGCGTCCAAGAGCTATCGGGTTCAGTGGGTCCATACTAAGAAGCCGGAGAGGCACACAGCACTTCTGCCCCTGGTTTATACCTAGATTGCTTTTGTTGGCTGTGGAAGTTTTCTCCAGTGTATGATACACAAACCTGGGAGGCAGGAAACAAGATTTCTGCAGAGGGAGAGGGAAAGAGAGAGGGGAGTCCTGTATCCACTCAGGAACCTATCTGAGGCTGGTTTATGCATTTTGCATTTTGTACTGCGACTGCATGCTGCAATATATGCAAGTTTTCCTCAGAGAACCATTGCATGGAGAGCACCACCATTGCCATCAGTGTCATTTTTCTGGAATAAGAGACCATGCCTGGTGCTGTATTTGAAAAGAGTGGCAGCTGGTTATGAACTCTAAATTTAACACACTGCCCTGAGAAGGGAAGGATTACTACCCTCCTCCACTTCTCCCACTAGTTAATCTGGGAGCTCATTCCTTGCAATGCCAGCCCACATCAGTCCCATGCACGGGTGCTGAGCTGAGGCCCCAGGGATGTCCTGCAGTGGGTGGGCGCTGCAGTGAGCTCGCGGGGCTGAGTGCCATGGGACCTCTTGGCTTCCCCAGACACAGCTCAGTGTCCTCTCCAGTGTGCCTCTCTTGGAAGTTGTGAACTCCTAAAAAAGGGTCAGAAAATAAAAACATTACATGCTCCTCTACTGAATCTAGTACAAAGAGACTTCTTTATTAACATGCTTCTCTGTGCAGAGTAGAGTAGAGTCTGAATTATCACCAAGAGATTTTCTGCTTGAATTTGACACATTTATTTTGACAGTGAAGAGCAAGACCAATAGGACTCCTATCAGTGTCAAGGGGAATTGAAAAGATTTTTTTCTCAGTGGTCTGTATCACCATGTGATTGTGAGCCCTTTGGGCAGAAATAGCCCTTTAATTCTGTGATTCCGTAATTTGTATTAGCATTGTGCCTCATACCCAGAAGCTGACAGACCAATGGCACTCCTGTTCAGAACATGAATACTAATGCAATATACCCACAATTACTTTTCACTGGAAAATATTGTCACATAATACAAACACACATAATTCTTCAGGAGCTGCACTTCAGCATATTTACTTTGGGTCCTTACAACATATTTATACTCCCAAAGCTGCAGAACAAATCGCTACTCATGCACTGAACTCTTATGATGCCTATTGCCCACTTGGTCCACTCACACCGAGATGAAAAATGCCAGATGTTGGTGGAGGTCCTGGGAATACTGCCATAATAAAAGAGGACCAAAGACAATATTTTAAGTCGGGTCTTTCCCCTCTTTTCTTATCACTAGTAACCTGGAGAAGCCTCAGG
>VWYH01004897.1:994363-1053924 GCA_013399365.1 Pampusana beccarii | reverse complement strand
GGGAGCGCTGTGCCGGGCGGGGCTGCTGCGAGCCGGGCTGCCGCGAGCCGGGCTGCCGCGCGACATGAGCGAGGTGAGCGGCCGTTGGGGCGAGGCGGCCGTTGGGGCGAGGCGGCCGTTGGGGCGAGGCGGGCTCTCGGGGCCCGCCGGCGGGGGCTTTGTTGCGGGGGGGACGGGGCGGGAACCGCTGCAGCCCCTTGTAAAGCGGCTGGGGCGTGGGACGGCACTTGGCCTTGGACGTAACCGTCACCTTCTGATGAGCAGCTGGAGTGGGCTGGGTGCTTCCCCGGCGGGAAAGCGGTGAGGCTCTGCTGTTCGTCCCAGCAGAGCTGGCGGACCCGAGAGGTGTCTCTTTGCTGGGTGGGGAATCTGGAATAGGCAGCTTCTGTTAAACCCTACCTTCTGATAAAGAGGTCTCTACAGGTGTGTATGTGCCTTCGAAGCGTAAAACAAGGCAATATTTTACCCTTTGAAGGACCATGTGCATCAGTGGTGAATCATTCGTTTAAACCCCTAATAATTTAAAGATCTATTTAATGCTTTCCTATGCAGATTTTGTAAGTTGTGTGAAAGTTATCTGCTGGAGCTTGTGGAAAAAATTGCCCTGTTTGTAGCTGGATGCTGATGTGAACTTTATAAATAGTGTCCCGGGAAGGACTGCAATTAAAGGAAAAAATGTAAACAGTGCCAAACATGTAAGGATCACTTGTACCCTTGTAAATAAATAAGCTGAAAATTCTCAGTTGTGGTCTTTTGCAATGGAAAAGTTTTCTGGGGCAAACTAGTGTTTTTGTTATGAGAAATGTCACCAGGCAGGGTGAGTACTTGGCAGTGCAGTCAGTCAAGTGCTGTGCAGGTTCAGCTGGCAGATCCCGCGTTCTCTAGCGCGACTATTTCTTTGGGAAGCAATAGAGGTACCTGATAACTATGCCTTGCCCAGCATCTGTTTTTCCTGTTAGAAAAGACCTGCTACTTCATTAACAAATGGACATTCATTTCTTAGCAGCAAAATTAAGAGTGACACCAAGTAAGTTTTGACTAGTTGTTGCACAGGTGTTACACTTTGCTGTACCTTTAGATGGATGAGGTGTAAACCTGAGACAGAGTAATGTGGTAGCAAGGTCTCTGGTTCAGGGTTTTATGAGGAGAAGCTTACATCCTGGCTTGCAGGTCAGGTTAAACGGGGAAAGCAGAGGAAATCCTCATGGTGCTTTTCTGCTGTTGGTGGAGACCAGGCAATCCAGGTGTAATGTGCAAAGCTCTTCCTGACTTTTCCTTGGTTGCTGCCTGTATTTGTATCAACTGGACAGAGTTCATGCAGTGTGGGTTTTTTTGCAGGTACTGCCCCTTTGCCACCCAGACTAGCTGAAGTGTTCCGTGAGATGCCACAACTATATTCTAATTCTTAAAGATAGCATTTGGGGAAAAATCTTCTTGTGAGGAGAGACAATTGAGTGATACTGCTGTACTTAACTGTAACTCTGCAAGGCACTCATTATAGCTCTGTGCTGGGTTGTATTTGCAACAGTAAATTACCACTTCATAGTTAGGTTGCTTGACTTTTGGATTTAAAAGTCCTGATAAACATCAAGATCATCCCGCACACCAGCAAATGAGTTCTCCATTCATAATACATGTCCTTGTGTCTTCACAGAACATTATTTCTAGCAAACCTTGAAAGCTGGAAATGATGTTTCTTCCACTGGTGTAGCACTGAGCCCTGTATGTGTGACACTTAGCACTGCTCTCAATGTCTTCAGTGCTACTGACAAGGTTGGACAGTTTATCACTCACAGCTCTAATAAAGAAAAGCTTCTTTGCTGTTACTTGCCTGTCAGCTATTAATCAATAGATGATTCTCTTTCCAAAAGGCAGATGAAAGCAACTGGACCACCCCAAACCACCTCACTGCAAAAGACTCTTGTTAAAAAATAAGTCAAAAAATATAGCAGAAAGCAAGCTCCTCAGACATCTGTTTGTATTTGGATTGGGATGGAATCTTGGTGGATTTCACTTTTAATGCTGTAACTGAAAAATATTTGTCATTGTGTTAATCTGCCAGAAAATCTGAGGACAGGGTGACTGAAAGAGGCTCATCCAGAGCCATCAAAAGATTATCCTAAATAGAATGGTGTTGGGAGGGTGTGAAGGTTTTTTACTTTATGTTAACAATTGTCAGGATTTGAGTGGAGCCTGATATGTGGTTGCAGGAATCTCTGAAAAGAGCTTTCATATCCTTCGAGATATTTGCTGAGACTTCACATGGATTCTTATTTTACTGCTTCAAGCAAAATGATCTTATTCCCTGCTATATGGGCAGTGATTACCAGTCTCCTGGTGGAGAAAGCTGAACAGGAAGCAGCCATTCATCTGACTATAGTGCTTTTCTGTTTTCTAGCAGCTAACTTATTTTTCAGGAAGGATAAAGAACTTTTCTACAGGAAAAAACCCTACAATTCTTCCGCTGCAATATTTGTCTGAAAATGTTTAAGATGCTCTGTCTGCTGGGCAAAGGTAACTAGTTACGGGGAACTTGAGGTATAAGAGTTTAGCTTGTAGCATTGCAAAACATGGTTAATGCTTCTTGCTACTCGGTTTTAGGGGCAGATAGATCACTTAGCTGTATGGGCAGCTTCTCAGGAATGTTACTGTATACCGAAATGCATTTTTAGGTGTTGAAGTAGCTTTGAAAATCTGTCCTCAGATAACCGAGGAGCCTTTTCCTTAGGTCTGTAGGTGTTTTCCTTTCTTTTTAATGAGCCTAGAGAGAAAAGCCATGCTGACAGCTACTGTCAGTGAGCACCCATGAGATACAGCTCTTCTTCCATTAAAGATCTTTGGTCACGTAGGATGAACTGGGGGAAGTAATCCTGGGTAATGAGCTCATAGGCTAATGCCAAATCTCTATTCATAGCCAGAAGTTTTACCAGTGAGCCTCTAGACTTGCAACTGGCATAAATGTGATTCACCACAGGGAATCCTGTCATCTGTTGTCTCACATGTTGCAGATGATGTCTGGTTATGGTGACAGTATTTCTCTGGTACAAAGGTTCACAAGAAGCATTCATCATGCAAACATTTACAACAGTCACTGCCACTCTTGCCTCCTGTGTTGAATGATTCTGGCTGTCATGAGGAATAAGGTCTGGACTTGGGAAGGTGCACACTTAAACATTATGGTGTTACAGACCTAGATGGTGTTCCAGTGGCTCAGGGATGAAGTGCCTGTGTAAGGAGCTGGAGTTCAAAACAGCATTAGCAGAGATTGTCTTGTTGGATGCATTTATTTCTGTTTGATGCTAAATAGTTAGAGGTATTGCTGGGGTAGGGGAGGAGTTCAGCTTTTAATATGCTATTTAGGTGTCTAACTTTGGGAGAACCATGCAGGAAAACTGCCTAATCAGCCCACATGCCTGAAGCACCTGTGATTTAAGGGAAGAACTTGCATTTTAAGAGCCTTATGCAACGTGAGTGAAGTGCTGTACTGATTGCCAAGGTGCTGATGCACACCACCTAAGGCAGGGTTTGAGCCAGCAGCTTTATGTATTTGAGGAGCAGTCACGCTACCAGGCAGTAGCAAGAGTATTCTAGATTTCCTTTTGAAATAGGCTTCAGGCAACTAGGTGCACAAAATTCATAAGACAGAAGCTGCTAGGGTTTTGACTCTGTAGGGTGCTTAGGTCTCTTAGTTGGGGTTGCTAAGAGCTAGGGACTTGATCTCTGCATAAATGTGTGGTTTGCTTGTGTGTGGTTTGTGTTTTGTGGTGGGTTTTTTTTTTTTTTTTGGTCAGGCTTTGAATACAAAGGACCCTGAATCTTTTTTCTTGAGCTACAGCAAGGTCTTTGACTTGTGTTACCTCTGAGCTTTTTGAATCCTGCAGCAACTGCTCTGTACTGTACACCTTAAGAAACATGGGGAAGGGGGCTTGTGCGACCTGTAATAGGGATGTGCAGGACATTGATGGGGGGGTGTGCTGCGGACAGCTCTCCTCTGCAGCCTGGAGTACTGAATCTCTGTTTTGGAGTTCAGATTATCCTCAGTGGGAGGTACTCAGGCAGCCAAGGCAGCAAAGATGGAAAGGTGTCATGGTCTGACACTGGGGTCAAAGACTTTTTTCTGAAATTTGAGCTTCACCAGTCCTTGGTGTGTGTGTGAAATGCTAACCACCAAAGCAGGCTCTGCTGTGGCTGTTTTCAAAATTGGTAATAACACATGGCTTAGTGGTTTGGGCATGCCTGTAAGCTGCCAGAGGAACAGAGGGTGTCTGCTTTTCTCCAGATTGAGGGAGAACCTGGAACATGTCTCTATCACTCTGGACAAATGTGGTCACCAGGAGGCTGTTAGAGAGGGACACGATCAAGTGTGACACATTAGGCATATGTGGAGGCTTCTGCCTGATACTGTAGATGCTGCAGGTAGTTAAATGGGAAAACTGGGATTCTTTTGTGTTGCTCTCCTGAGTTCAGTTGAGTCTGTTCCACTAAAATGGTATTTAGAGTCTTAGAACCAGACGTATTTAAATGCTGAAGTGAGGATGGTACACCGATAATCCTGATAACACTAAATCAAAGAGCTGGTCTTTGAAGGGGGGAAGCATGCCATCTTTGTTTAAAGGAGCTCTTGTTCTCTTGTGTTGTGCTTGCAGTCCTGGGGGGTGTCTGAGCCAGATAGTTGTCTGAGGGGAGCCCTTCTGGGGGCATTTTTCAGATACTGCTATGACCCCCAGCTGTTAACTATTGGTCCCACTGAGGTTATACCTAGAATGGGTACAAAACTGTAGAGATCTAAAAAGTGCAGCAAGAACATGGCAGGGTGGAGGAGGAAATTCTGCAGCTATTATAGGACGGGGGTGGGACAGAGAAGGCAAATGAACATCAGCTTTTAATTTTAACTCACATCTATTTATTAGCTGAGTGGTAAATTGCTTCTCAAAAGAGGCGGAAGAAGGGAGAACAATAAGTTTTAGATCTGTCACTTTGCCTACTCCTTCCATCAGTGTGGTTTCAGTGGGATCAAACATCTTCTAAAATAGCACTCAGAAGTCATGTTGGAAATTGATCTCAATTTGGTGAAACTGTCAGACATCCTGTTTAGAAAGCATGCTTTTTTTTTGGAATGTATAGAATACCAACAGATTCAAACAGCATAACACTTCAATAAAGGACAGTTAAATTTAATAGTGTGCTTCAGGTACCATGTTTCCCTGTAAAAGAGTAACTTAAAGCAAAAGCTGCATTTGTAAAACTCCAACCTTCATGCTGCAGCACTTGATAATAAAATATCATTTCAGGTTGCAGAGGCATATCAGTTTCTAGTCCAATATCTCGAAATTTCTAATGCATCAACAAGCTTATAAGAGTTTCTTAAGTTCCTTTCTAATTCTTCCAGCAGTTTCTATGTAAATAGATCATGGTGAAATATGGTGTATAGTAGTGGTTAACTTCAACAGGAACAGTGATGGTCTTTTCATCACAGGTTGTTGGATGCTTGTTTATTGACTTAAATATTTGATTTCCAGGCCACTATTTGCTCTTGTCTGTGTGCTGCTGTTGTTTGTGCTGTATTGGTTTTCTTTTTTGTTTTGGTTTGGCTTTTTTTGGGGGATGACTAGGAAAATGTCAGTGTTTACAAGTTTTACCTCTTCTCTGTAACTTTGCTGTAGAAGAACTTGTAATATGAATGGCTGGACACTGGGTATGTAAATCATGAGACACTCACTTCTTGGCTGAAGAGCACTGGGAGAAGAGGTTTGCGTGCATCAGAAGAAAGCTATGCCTTTCTTCATCCTGTCAGTTGCTAAAGAGCCTTAAATTCACTGAGCCATGTAACACTTTCTTCTATGCAAGGCATAGGATCTTCTAATGGAGATGAATAACATACATTCTCCCTCTAAGAAAAGGTGTTCTGTTTCTCAGTTGTTTGGACATTGGGTTTCTAAATAAAAGAAGATGTGGTAGATAAGCAGAAATGAGGTCAAATCATAACTTGCAAATCCTTTTTCTCCTTCCTCTACTTTTAATTAAGAATTTAGTATTTATTTATCTAATGGAAAGAGATGGAAGAGACAAATCATATAGGCTATCTTAGTAGGAAAATGAATGGCAATCTTGATGGAATAAGCTCAGATCAAGCAACTGCAGAAGAGTTGCAATTGTGAAACTTATTTTGAATGACAGGATTTGAAGTAATAATTTATCCTTACTCTCCTTGTCTGCTTCCTCTGAGACCAGGCTACTCTCCTTATAGGTAAGCTTGGCAAGTGTCACATAGGCCAGGTCTTTGGCTGGTGTTGTCTCATCTGATTAATTCCTACCCAGTGGGATATAGCCTTATTTATGCACTAACATGAAAATTGGAGGAAGAAGCACAATTTTAGTCAGAAAAGAAATGAAAATTATCTGCCTACATGCCTTGAATATTAGTTACAGCTGAACTGTCTTTCCTCTTAAAAAGTATTATTTTACAAACACTGAATACTCTTACATTACCACTTTAGCATATGGTGTGTGAAACGTGATGCGAACCAGTGGTGCAGCTTATACTGTGAGTACTGCAACTGTAGACAGAATATGAGATCTCCTCTATTATAACTAAAAGTAAGAAAAAAAAAAGGGGGGGGGGAGAGAACTGTAAAAGGGGGTGTCCTTCTATCTAACTTTGGAGACTAAAGATTCCTGGACTGACACAGCAAATGGGTGAGAAGAGTGGCACTGGGTATGAGGGCTTCAGATTTTATAAGGTGTGGAGAGACTGGGCTTTAACTACAGCAAAATATATGCAAGTGTGCATTTAGTGCCTTTAACACAGTCTTATTGTTGAAATGCCTGACAGAAAGGTCTGAGCTGTTCTGTCACAAGCACTATTTGCTGCTTCTTGGCTGGCAGGTTTGACGATAGCGGCTGCTGGATAGTGCCAGCAGGACTAGAAAGCTGCAGTAGTAGAACTAGAGAAACCTGAACCAAATGTTCAGGTTATAATGGCTTAAAGTTGGAACGGGCATGTACTGCTGTGCTCTTGAGCACAGAAAGGTTGTGCTAGATAACAGTGCAACATGAGTTTCCTAAAAGTGAAGATGAAGAGGGGAGACTCGTAGGGATCCTGGCTAGCTGTACACACTGGTGCAGAGTTATTTGGGGGGGTTCTAGGTGCATCTTTTCTGGGAATGATGGAGCACAAGCTAGCACTGACTATGACTATTCCTGGAAACAGGACAATTCCACGTTACGCTAAAGCTTGTTAATATTGACAAGAGTTAGCAGGCTTTTCTTGAGTGAATCAGTGAGACAGCTGGAACAGTCTTGTGAAGTCAGCATCGCCACTAGGAACTAGTAGGATTGCACGTGAAGCAGTTTTTCACAGGAGGTGTATTAGTTTTGTAGGGGGTGGAGGACAACTTTCAAGGAAATTTGGGATCTTAACAGCTTCCAAAATCACTGGGCAGAGTGCTGGAAAGCAGGCAGTACCATTGCTAATGCCTGGGCATGTTTTGCCATCTCCATGTGTCCTCTGTGACCTACAAAATAAGCCTTACTACCCAGCAGGTACCACTGGTCTGGACACTTGGCTGTCAATCTGCCTTGTTGGTGCTTTATTCTCTATGAATCTAACAGCAGACCGATTACCAGGCATTGGAATAGTTGAAAGCATTCTGACCATAGGAGAAGATAAATTTTGAGGAAAAGGTTATCAAGATCATGATCACTTAACTCCTAAATTGGTGCAAGTGTGCACATGAGGCAAAAATTAATAGATCTGAGGACATCTTTGATTTCTTGAGGATATTAGTAATATTGGAGCTTTTTCTAGTGATACTCAGTATATGAAGGAAGACCACTGATTTGTGAGGATGTTTTTATACATATCATAGCACTTTCCCACAATAAGTTTGGCTTTGGTGGCTAATTGGTGTTTCTGATCCAGACATTCAACTGTTCCTTCATTGATGGGTGCCACTACACACATACTGCTGTATGTTGTGTCTCTTCTAAGAAGCTGTGTGTGTTTCAGCAAAGCCCTCAATGGGCAGTAGGGAGAAGTTTGGTTGAATGGATGAAAGAGTGCCCTTTTCTACTAGGGTAATAGGAAGCTGAGCTTTGGATATCAAAGATGGACTTCTCTCTAAAAAGGACCAAACAAGGGGGATGCAGACACCATCAGACAGATGCAACACTATCTGGTGAAGGAGAGAAGCCTGCCTGAGATGAACCAGAGTGTAATGCCTAGCTACATGTGAAAACACATTTGAAAATGCTGAAGTCCAGTACTGGGTGGGGCAGTAGAGGAGGGGTAAAAAGAAAAATAATTCTCAAAAATCACAAGACTGACTTCCATTTGAATTCTAGGGCTTTTCATTCTCTAGCTTGAATGCTCTGTGTAATAGACTGCTTGCTGTCTCTCTCACTTTCTGTTGTTGAAAATATGCTTTTCTTTCAAATGCACAGGATGAAATTATTTTTGTTTTAAAATACTGAATACTCTGGATGTTTACTCTTCTAAGCACATGATTTTAACACTAACTGAAATACTGCAAATAATGCCTTTTGTTTGAATTTAAGAGATACTATATGGTGTCTGGGAAGAAAACCTGAATAACGCCGAAATCTGGTTCCTTGAATTTCAAACATGCATTAGTAAAATCTGAGGTAAAGGAGACAGAAGGTGGAAACCACTGCAAATTAGAATCCTTAACTTCCTAGGAAGGAGGAGGAAGAGCACACTAGCCAAGTGGGGCTGGCTAGGCAGGCATCTTTCTGCATGTGACATGGTAGAAAAATAAGACATGGGTTCATAGCTGCCTCATACATATCAGTAATCCACTCAGATCTGACAGATACATGCTCACCACTGGAAAAGAGAGCAAACACATTGTTGGCTTGGCACACTTTAAAATGCATGTGCCAGCACACATGTGCTGAAGTTTAAGCAGGGCAGCCAAATGCCTAAGGCAGGCCAACTTCATGCCAATTTAAATTTGCTAGTCAGACTTGGCTAGCTCTCACTTCTTCCCTTCAGCATATTTTGCAAGCTATTGGATAGCACTAACATCCAAACCAAGTTGAATGAACCTCTCAAGTAAGGTTACAGGAGACCTTCTCTTTGTTTCACAGGGCTTTTGTTCTGTTTTGTTCTGTTCTTTTTGTTCTGCCTTGTGTTCCTTGCTTGGGCTAGAAGCCTGGTACATTTCAATACTGGAACTGGACTTGAAGGGTGGACCTGCAGATGCAGAAAAATTGGTAGCAAAGGATCTAGAATTAATGGTGCAAACAACGAAAGTTGCAAATTGTCTGAATTCTAGGAATATCTTTTGAGGTCATGTGGTAGATGTTTTTAGATGTTTAATAGATGTTTTTGTCTGACTGCAGTGTGTCAGGCAGCACACAGCTGAATCTAAGTGAACAGTTTTATCTGCTTTCTGCAGGTAACTTCTAAGGAACCTATTTTCCGTGTAGCCATGGGATGGATACATTAGAATATTAACAAAATGCGTGACTCTTTTCTGGAGTAGCACATTATGGTCCCTTTTAATGGCACCGCATGGTGGTTTGCCATGTTCATGTGTGGAAAAAGGTGAAAATCCCTGGTTGGGTAACATTTTTCTTTCACGTCATATGCAAGGCACTGAGTGCAGAATGGAGCCTGATACATAGTGGGAGCCTGAAGGCAGAAGGAATGACTGATGACTACTTGGAGTGGAGAAACTTGCAGGTTTTTATTGAACTTGAATTGGAAAATACAGTTCTGTGGAGGGAGAGTGTTTGAAACAGTATGTGGGAGGGGTGGCTTGCTGAATCTGCCTGACCATATATCCTCTGGATTTATTCCATGGCTAGAGCACTGCAGGAACTGTAGAACATTTAGTCTTAGGGCAAGTAATCAGGTAGGTCTGTCCTGGGGCCAGGGAACTACCTACAGCTGCGCAGTGCAAGTTGCTTTCTTATTTTCTCTGCTGCTAATAGCAATTAAGCTGATAGCAGCATCAATTTCACTGAGCAGCTGCAGGGCCCTGGGAGCTTCTGATTTACAGAAATGCCTGGTTTTGGCCAGCTCTTGGACAGAGTTAGTGACCTGGCTTTTGTTCTGCTTGCTGTATGTGTGTGTATTTGAATGCTGTTCCTGATTCCTGGCAATCAAGGTGACCTTGTGCATCACCCTGTGCTTTTTGCTTTTTAGTATGGCCGGGTTGTTTCCAGTCGCTTAGCTGCTGTTTAGACTCATAGTGCTGAGACAGCTTTGCTCTGAACTGCATCGCAATTGAACAAAGCAGCTCTCCCAAATCTCAGCAGGTCAGTACTGATACAGGTTTGAATAATACAGGACAAATTCTCTGTCAGGTGAGGCCCTATTTTGAGGTAGCTTCAGCAGCCAATTCAGGGTTCCCCTCGCATGAGTCTCCTTGTGGCACAGAGCCAGAGATAACAGGTTTGCGTCATCTCTCTATGCAGCCACTGGGCAGGGTGCGTTGCCAAGGCTGCAGCATGTTCTCAGTCCAGTGATTCCCCTGCTGCTGGAACAGCCCTAAAGAAGTTACTGTCATAACTGCAGATGGCTCTGGGGCTGCTTGGAGTTGCTCTCAGTGACCAGACTGCCTGCCTGGGGGTTTGAGGAGTAGAGTTAGTGACGCATAAACATCCTAGCTGTTGTCTTGAAAATCAAAAGACTTTGCCCTAGGGTGAAGGCAGAAAGTTCCTCTGCATGGCAGCTTGAAACTGCCATAATTAATACTTTTTAAAACCTGGCTGGCCAGTAGCTAGTGCAATCTAAGACTGTAATAACATCTGTTTACCTATGAATATATAGGAAATAGGAATAAGTGAGAACAATATTTTTAATTGTACAACTGGAAATAAAGAAAAAAGCCAACAGGAAAAAAAAAGCCAGAATTTTTCAGTCTGGGAAGAAGCAGCCTGTTTTAATAATAACCAATACGATCAGATATGAAGCAATTTGTCAGTGGAGACTTTTGCCATTAATAACCCAAGCTGTCCCTTGAAGACAGCCTCTAACTCAATTACAGCTGAGTTTGTAGCTCAGCAAATTAAATTACTCTAAACTTCAGAAGGGTTTGGAAGAATCAAATATAAAGTAAATATTTGCTAAAAAACCACTATCCATAATCAGTTATATTGTGTCTCAGCAAGGACTTGACCCATTAATTTGCTTAGGGCGCTCTTCCTACCTGGGTATGCTAATATTAAAGGATACCCAATATATCATCTGAATCCAAATGCAGTTCCAGGATCCCGAATGTTCTGATTTGATCCTAATCAGATGCCACAGTCAGTTGCCATCAACTGTCTGTTTTGCCTGCGCAGGTGGCTAAGACTTTTAATTTAGGCTGCACAGATGTACCTGTGTTGCTCCATGGTTTGCTCTGTTGCAGAATAAAGATTGCTAGGAGGTAATGCAAGCTCAGAGGGAGATAACAGCATGCTATATTTTATGGTACGAAGCACTGACTTGCTCAGATTTTCAGTTCCCAGAACTAAATTGCAGTGCCTCCTCCCCAGGGTACTCTGCCTGTTCTGTTGCCCTAGTACAACTGTTTGTGGAACAGAGATGTCAACTATGTCACTGAAACGATCAACAGAAACAATTAAACTATGTGTGTTGTGTTTTTTTTTTTTTAAGCAGGATCATTTCAATGATTGTTTTCAACACTGCTCTGCTGAGGGGTTATTTTTAACTTGAATAATTTTAGTGCTCCTATTTTGTGTGACCTTGCAAACAGTTATATCCAAACAAATGATGCCTTGGTGATGGGAAGGTGTGGCTGGACTGGGCTAGACTGGGAAGCGGGAGTTCTTAAGGCCGGTTTCCTGCCCAAAATGCCCTTTATGGAACTGTAGTGCCAGGTCTGGTGCTACCAATAGATAAGAAATAATAGGAGAAAAAAAGACGACCTTAACCTCAGTCATTTTTAATTTATGCCGTCTAGCTTAATCAATTTTTATGTAATTGAAATATTCGTCATGGGTCACCTTGATGTTTCTTCTTTATCAGTTTCCAGTGTAATTAGGACATGGACTGTATCACCCATGTGCAAATGAGAGCTGAGGTAATTTTTAGGCAAGTGGTGTGAGAGGGCTTATTCTGTAGTTGATTTTTACCATTTTTGCTCTTTGCTAAACATAACATGCAGTTTAGAGAAATTCCACAGACAGCACTGAGGTTCCTACTCATACGAGTAATTCTGCTGAATTGAAGACAACTACTTGCCCACATATGGGCTACCCCTGTAAATATGCCTTGCAGGATCAAATACTCCATTTCCTGGGGAAAGAAAAAGGGATTACTTCTCATGGTTGGCATGGTAATTAACAGGATTTGGGAAATACATTCTTGCAGCTGCTTTCAAAATTAACTTCAAAGATTCCATTAATCCGTGCCTCAGAAAAAAAAATGTGATTACAATGTCTTTGGAGAAATATCAGCTTAATAATGTTTTAATTCAAAATATTCCAATAACCTAAATATTAAGCAAGCTACTGCTTGTGCTAATTATGTTTATTACATTTGGTGTTGGTGTAAATATTCTGTTTAGACACTATATTGAATTCAAATACAAAATCAGCAGGTTCTTACTGTGCTGATTTGCAAACTAGAGACCGGCATTTGCAAAAGTGAAGCACAGTGAAAGGTCTTCTCTCTGATATTAGAATATTTAAAAACAGCATTGTGAGTTCTTGTATCCCAGACAGTGATTTTTCTCTACCTGTTTTCATCAGGTGGCTCTTTATTTAACCCGAAAGTGTTCCAGGTGCTGAAGCTCTGTCTATGTACACTCGAAGCATCTGTTCTGAGGACTTATCTCAAGCCAAAAGCTCTGTCTGGACAAAAATGAACAAATCAAACCTCCTAAAACTGAGGCAAATGCCCTAACTCTCCTAACACCTCTGTGATTAAGGCACTCTGCCCATTGGGTGGAGTATGCATTTTTGCATAGACATGTAAATAAAATGCATGTTTTACAGGGATAATCACCACATTGCAAGCAAAATCACCCAGGATCAGGGACTGTAACCCTGCCTTTTAACTACTGTAAGAAGCCCCAGCTTCAAGGTTACTCCTTCAGTTCCTATTGCTTTTTCTGTGCCTGGCTGTCCAGTGGATCAACAGGAGGGCCAGGGCCTTCCATCAGCGTGCCTCCATGTGCTCTTTCATAGGAGTTGTGGGCTCATCCTGAGTAAACAGTACCTGAAACTATGTGCCTTCCTTCCTGGGGAAATGCAGGAACCAGTATATCAGCAGTCAACCTGGTAAATTGTCTGCTTTTCACACAGGCTGCAGCTTGTATGGACAGGTGTACCTTGAATATAGTGCTTTCCTTCTGTATTTGAAAGTAATATTTGAGACTTAATTTGCGCCAGTGTAAGTGACTGTCAAAGATGTGAGGATATGAATGCTGAGGTCCAGGTTTTGTCCTTTGAAGAAAGATGAAAGGAAATTGCGAAGAGATTGTATCTTGCCCAAATCATTGCAACAGCAAGAGCCAAGCACTGGTCCACAGTGTCTGGAAGGAAAATAATCTGTAGTTACTGCTGGTTGTGTTGTCAATTTCTGACAAATTTACTGTGGTTTCTTGGGTGACAATATGTATGTTTGCATGCTCAGGTGCCTTCAGTGACTACAGAAGTCATAGAAAACCAGTGCTGGTCACTCTGCCAACTTTTAGCCACTACAGTTTGAATGCTGTCAGTTCATCTCAGCCTACCTGTGGAGTTTTAATTTATTAAAATAGCTATAGGAGTGGCTTAGTAAAATTAAAGACGATTGAGAGCTAGTCAAGTAGAACACTGCTTGACCCATGAAGTCAATTACAGAAATCATCAGAGTGCCAAGGATTGTTTAGTTTTGACAGCCAGTATTGAAAGATGGCTTCTGGCATTCTTGCTCTGGTAACATGATGCTGCCCTGGCAATGCATGACAGCCAGAAAACTGGCTGTGGAAAACTCCCTTTGTAAAAAAACATGCAGAGAAGGTGCCAGAGTGTGAGAAAAGAGGCCATATCCCAAAGAACTGAGATCTTAGGGTGAGAGCAGCCAGGGAAAAGCAGTGGTGTCCAGAAGCCAATTCTACCAGAGATCAAAGTTATCATTGGTCATAAACATGAATGGACTGCTTTGTAGTGAAGTATATCTTGATAAACATTTTTTTCTTTCTGTCAGGTGTCCAGAATCTATATGTGATTTCTTACAAGTATGTGTAAGGCTGAAGTAACAGACATATTGTCAGATTTATCCAGCATTCAGACAAAATATTGGCTAGGTGTCCTGTACTTGAAGCAGTTACCTTAAATGTAGGCTTTGAAGGACACTTTCATCTCATAAGTATTCAGAACCATGTCTATAAAAATGTGGAAAGAGGAAGAACTTGGTAAAGAGGCACAAACAGATTAGTGAGGAAAGCTTACTTATGTAGCTTCTAATGCAATTTTTGTAACCACATTAAAGCTTCTCTGGAATTATTCGGTTCTGTCTGCAGATGTTCTTTAGGTGACTAGCTGTTACTGATGTTACTGTATGTCACAGAAATTGGTTTGGGATTTACCATCTGTTTGTATTGCAGACCAGGTCTGAGAAGACTTACAATAGGAGAGAATGAGTGAAATGGCAGAATTTGTGCATGGCTTTCCAGTGGTACATCTTAGTTCTCCCATCTGTTCATCTTGGTGCTTTTTCATTTATAATTCAAAAAAAATGCCATAGTGCTAAAATCCCAGTCCCTTTATTTAGAGGCCAGGTAGCCCTTGGTAGCTTCAGTAAACAGATCTCTTTGTCACAGCAGCATCATTTTTCTTGCTCTTAACTTTTTATCTTAAGTATGGTAATGTCTTTTGTTCTTATTACCAAATTATTTACTGTGTTGTGGTTAAGAGTAGTGTTTTTCACACCTAAACGTGTGAAATACAGAATGCTATAGTTTCAAGTCTCTTACGACATGAGAGAGCTTGTCAGACATAGTGAAACAGAAATTTCTGGTAAAGAAGAGTTTAACTTAATTAACCACATTGAATTACTAAATTCTACAAAGTGTATCCATTCATTTCAGGTCATAGCTGTTTGGTTCTTGCCCTTACTTAAATTTTGGATATTCATTTAGTTTGACACACAGCCTGTGTTCCTCACTGGAGTGTGGAAAAAAAAAAAAGCAATTGCAAAATTCCCTTTGATTTCAGTCAGCTCAGGATATCACCTCATCACAATTATTTTCCAGTAGCATGTACACAGTGTATTGATCTACCAGCAGTAGCTTATGTCTCCCTCAGTACCCACTGTTTCTTTTAAATTGAACATGTTATCTTTTTTCAAAAAATAGTATTTTTATATTTAGTGTTAAAAAGCATAGAAAACTCCGGGTTCTTAAAACCAGGGGAGCTGAATATAACATGCCTGGACAAGAAGGTATATAGAAAAGGAGGCTATGTGAATTATGTGGGTCCACATTTTATAGAGTCCTCTGTTCTGTGTTTATAATCCAGATTTCTCTAATCCATTATTTAGCATGTAGGAAGGTGTATGCTAGTGTAATGTCCTCAAAAATCTACCTAGGGGAAACTAAAAAATGTACCATGAACCTTCAGGCAGTAATGGTTATACACTCTGCTTTGGGATCTACCTGTGCCTATAGTCTAATGAACCTCTACTGAGTCATATTTCAGTAGTCTAAAATTCTCAGTATGTTCAAAGATCAGCCAACACCAAGTAAATATAACTGTATGAATTTTGTTTCTTACCTTGTTCCTTGATAGAGTCAACCTTAATTGTCCTAATTCGAGGAACAGTATGGGAACTATTTGGTACTGAAAAACAGCAGGTAGAAATTGCTGTATCTCCTGATTGTTCTGCGGTTAACTGGGAAGCTTTCCTTGGAAAACATGGAAAGTTCTTAAGCAGATATTTGCAGTGATGCAGTGACATTTTTATTTGCAGGAAGGTAATAAACTTCATAAACTTGTAAAATTTGTTTTGTAGTACTTTTTTTCATTTTGAGGCTAAAGCAGATGATCTCTTTAATTAAACCAGGTTATGAAAAAACTGAGGTGCTTATAAAATAGTTTTGATTCAATTTATGTCTCTTATGGAGAAAATCTTGTATGGAGAACAGATGTTAGTGCAGAATAAAGGCTTGCTTGGCACACAGCTGGCTGACCCACAGCCATTTTTGTGCTGTATTGTACCAACATGTATTTCCTTCTGTCACACACATGTAATGCCAGGGATGGACCTGGTAGCAAAACAAACCTTAAAAGCTCAGGATATGCACAGACTTCACTGCTGTTCCTCTAGTCAATGAGCACAGAACATCCTAATAACATTTCATATGTTTCAGTGATTTTATTTTTTTGTCCTGAGTCGAGTCTACACTGATTCCTTCTGCTAGTCACTTCACAAAAACTTTCCACTGTTTCTACTCTCTAAATTCTATCTTTGGATGCTTTTTGGGCTTTTTGATGTAGAAGGAATGTACTTTTGAAAATCTGCACCCACTGCTTTACTGGGATACAGCCTGCTGTACTGGCACTTGGATGCTTGGCAGAATAATGTTATTATAAGGGCCCATTTGTCAGAAGTTTCTGGTGGTTTCATGTCCCTGATCTTGGGCTTTCTGTGGCTCATCGAAAACAAACAACTCCTCTGGCCCTAAGGATTTGGTAATCAACACCTGGCTACAATCCCTAATGCTGAGGTGCTAATTGGAAACATAACTGAAAAGGTCAGGTTATTTCAAGACAAGAACAGAATGTACGATTAAAAGCGAAAATTATGCTTGGGGGTGCAGCAGGGGCTAGAGGAAAGAGTAGAAGAGCTACTGCAGTAATTTCACATTCTTCTTGAAAAGTCCTCTGGGCTCCAAATTCACTTTTGACCTTAGTTTGTACACCTGGGGGATTAATTTAGTACAGTTTTTTCATACCACACTAACTAGCTGCTGTGTATAGCATGGAGAATTTAACAGGAAAGTAAACCTGTGGGTTTTTTTTTTTCTCTTACTGGGATTTTGGGCATATGGCAGTAGTCCTTTTTTCTTCCTCTTCTGACAAATTGGGAATGACTTTGATTTTGGAGAAATTTTTAATGACGTGCCGTTGATGTTCTGTAAAACCACTGAGTTAAAAATTAATATAGCCCCAAGCAGTCATAAACTATGTTTCCTCCCACGCAACATAGCAACAAAACTGTTTATCCTGTTTTACTGTATAGTCATTATGGTTTTGCACTTATGTTCATTTTGGTTCTGTTTCTCCTTCAATGTCTAGTGGAAAGTTATTCAGTTCTTCTGTCCTAGTGCTTGCCTTAGAAAATACTGGAGAATTTTAGAAACAATCTTTGAATGAAAGAAGCTGGCTACCAGTTGTAGGAAACAAAAAAAGAATAAAATTGCTTTTATTTTTTTAATATTGTCAACAACTTGGATTTTCTGTTTAAAACTAAACCCACAAATTAATATTGTTTTTCTTGTATTTCATCAATTTGAATTTGATCTGTTGCATGTGAGGACAATATCTGTTATACCAGCTTTTGGGGGGCTTTTATCCATTGCTTCTTGAAAATACCCCTAGTTACTCTGCCTCATGTTTAGTCCCCTTGTACGCCAAAGGGTATTAAAAACCTAAGCTTTGTTTTGCAGCCTGGGGTAGCATCATGAAAGGTGACGAAAGAAGCAAGAAGCTCCAGCTGCTAATAATACCATCATCTTGAAAACGTTTTAAAAAATAAATCTGAGTGTGTTGAAATAAAAGGTGGATGATCACATTGCACATGGCTTTTTCATAAGCTTCAATGCCTTGTTAATGAGCAACTCATTTTCACTTTCAAATTCATTGTACTTATTTGGAAGACAGCACAATGCTTATAGATCAAAATATGTGGACAATTGAAGGAAAGGTTATCAGAAGCTTGTTTGGCAGACCTCCAGGCTTCATTGTGTATATGTCCAGTGGACACCGAACAAATGAATGGCTGTAGAATAGTTAGACTGATTTAAGACTTAAAGAAAAAACTTGACCTCATTAATAGAAAAACCCTCATTAACTAAAGCCAAGTTTTTATTCATTTTCTTTGACAACTTTCCCTTTTCCCTGAGGGGAAATTGAGAGACATGAAATAAATGTGTGGATCCATATTCAAGCACTCCATCAATAGCAGACTGAACCTGACAGGTATAGCCCAGGGAGGAAAGAGAAGCTTTCATAAAGGCTAAGTACCGTAGCCTGAAACACTCAAGAAATAATGCAATTTGAGAAAAGGCACTTAAAAATAAACAGGGACAAAAAAGCAGTATAGTTACCATTTTATAAGTGGGGAAAATCCTGAGGTGTGTGGGTTTTTTTTGTTGTTGTTGGTTTTTTTTTTTTTTTTTTGAGGAGGAAGTCCCAGTAAATTAGCACTGAAATCTAGTTTCAGATGTGGGTTGAAATTGAATTAAGCAAGTATTAACTAAACTTTAAATTAAAGGCATGAAGGTTAATATCTTCAGCAAAACTGGTGGTTGGGTGGATTTATTGATTTCTGGATGTTGGTAACTTAAGCTTTTGTGAAAGATGTTTATCCCTTTAGAATCCCATTCTTTGATGGTATAGGCAAAGTTTTCTCTCCTGTCTTAGACTTTGAGGCTCCAGGGAGAAACAAATATATTTCCAGCAGTACTTATGAGAAGACTGTAGCTGCGGTTATGGACTCAGAGTTGTGTTCTCTAGGGATGCTCTGTCTCGTTGCATGGAGTGAGATGAGGCAGAGCAGTAGAGCAAAGATCACACTGAAGTTTGCTACAGGCAAGAAGATGAGACCCCACCACTGGCATGTGGATGCATGACAGACCATACGTAGCTCTTTTGTGTTCTCCAGAGAGGTTTGAAGAACTTTCTCTACCCCTCTGGCTTCTATAATAAGGTTTTGTACTTCTGTCTTGATTAGCCTCATGTACCTTGAAAATGCAATCACTGTGGGAGGAGGACAGACACTAGAGCAATAGAGAAGGTTTTAATCAGATATTCTAGAGTAAATACCTGAAGATAAGTATGCCTGTGTGAATTTTCATAAGACAATCGATATGACTGTCCCTATTTTGGCACAAACCATTTGGTCTGCAGTGCTACTGCAGCTGTTAGCTTTCCTGATGCATGAGGATGTGCTACCTCTGACAGCTGAATGCAGCTGGATCTGTTACTGGATTTAATACTCCCAGGTTTATACATGTACTACCCCAGAGGATGAATTACTTAATCTGTTTCAGTAATAGAAGCATGAATTTCTTATGCAAAATTATGCAAGATTTACTGTACTAGTTTGCTAAGCTACCTTAATTCTACCTGTGAGATGCTATCTCTGGGGCATGTTGCATAATTTTCACAGAGTAACCATTCCTAAGCTAGAAAGTCATGTAGTAGTGTAACCATACTAATAAATATTCACAATGGCAGAGCTATATATTTGGACTGCACTGGTGTTTGCTACATGTCACTTAGTAAAGTGACTTAAACCAGTTTTTCATGGAAAATGATGAGGCTATTCCTTGGACAGAGTGAAGTGGGAAGTTCCATCTCTACTTGTGGATGAAGCAGAATGATGAGTCTTCTGGCTAAAGCTGAGTCAGAAGAACCATGGAAATGGAGGCACAGCAGGAATCTGAAGAGATACGCTGCTGTAGTTCATCCCTTGTACTGCTGGAAACTTGGATTACATTTATCTCATCACTAACATGTGCTAATTTTATGCAGCTGCAGGCATAATTATACAGCTGTATCCAGATGGTACTATGTGTTCCTTTTCTGACTGGTAGGGTTTCAAAGCAACATTGCATGAGAGAGAATGACTATCCAAGGTATTGAGGAGAAAACAGGCTGTAACTGCTAGGAATTCCAAGGGGGGAAAAAAAGCACATTCAAGTTTGTACTAACCACTTTTTTTTTTTCTTCTCCCTACCAGAGACAAGGAACCGGAGCTACAAATGGAAAAGACAAGACATCTGGTGAGAATGGTAAGGCTAGACTCTTTCGATTGATAGAGAATATTGAGTCAAATTGAGCCAAATTCATTTTACTGTAATGACAGATGTCAGGCAGCAGCAGCTGCCCTGGTTTCATATCTTATCTTTTGAATGTGTTTTGAAAACTGAAAGGGCTTCAGTGGGATTGTTTCCTTTATTTTAGTATGTTCAAATTATCTACTGAAGTAGAGACCCAACTTTGAGCTAATACTAGGTAAATAAAAGGACTTTATAGAAGTCAGTGCAGATACAAATGAGGCCAGAGCAAGACAGTGTTAGGTATGTGCAAAAATGACACAAGAGGCAAGGTTAAATATTATGAGCAGCTACTATGGGTATGAGGAAGATGAACAAAAGTAACTGATTACAAAGGACTTGCTTATAAACATAGTTTGTTTAGTTCTGATAGTTCTGATCCCACCTAACTTTAGGCTCATAACTGAGATACCAAAGTTAGAAGCCACTTGCATGGAGCTCATTTGAGTGTTGCTAGAGGTAGGATATGGATGGAGCAGCTCACATGGCAGGACCATGTGGCAAATAAGCTTCTAACTCTGACACTCCACATAGGCGGGTGAATTTGGACTCATGCTCCACTGCTCTAAGGGGTGAGTCATCGGTGTTTTTTGAACTCTAACAAAGAGGCCAGCAGGAACCGATTTCTGCCCCTTAGGTTGCACAAACAATTCTAATTGGAAAGTGTTTATTTTTTTTCTGAAAGGAAGTCAAACTGAATTTTCAGTGAAATGAGCAATAGTTTTTTTAGATGAAATCTCAGTTTATTTCCTGTAAGAGGCAAAAATGCTTTACACACATGATCATTTGATTGAAATCCAGTTACCATCAAACATTTTTCAAAGGAAAAGATTTTGGTCAGCTTTAATTATATACCCAGTTGAATATAAGGCAGCATCAGTTTGTAGACATTCATGAACAAGACAAGGATTAAACTATATAGATATGCTTTCTGCTTCTGCTTGATAATCTAATTATAATTAAAATATGATCTGGTAGTTCATACTATCTACTGAAAAACAGGAAGAACAGAAGTCATTTCTCTGAAAAGCCAAGGGTTTTCCAAGATGAGATATTAATATTTGAGCAGTTATTTTGGATAAGCATTTTGGTCTTTGTGTTGGTCTGAACAGAATTTCTGAGCCTTTTGAAGCAACATGTCCTAAAACATTAAGAACCTTCTTCATGCTTAGTTTTCCTAATACAGAGAGGTGACTTCCCCGTAAGGGCTGTTTGCATAATGTTACAGTAAATGAAATCTCTAGATGATGTTCCCAATATGATAAAATACAAATTAGAGTGGGGGAAAAAAGAAATAAATATTTTGTTTTGTTGTAGTGTCTTGAATTAGTGAGAACAAATGTACCCTGACAGTAAAGCCATTTGCGTTCTCAAGTTAACAGGAAAGGAAAGCAAGCAAAATTATGTCAGCCATTTGGGCAGCATGGGAAGCATGTTTTTCTCTTTACTGTTTGAGCACATTACGAACTGAGCCCATTTGCCTTGAAATTTTTCACGAATAAAACTGTCCTGTTGTCAAGTTTAGCTTAGATTTACTGATCCTGCAGCCTTTTAAGAAGCAAATCCTTTTATTCTCAAAGGGAATTTTGAGTGAGGAAAAGGCTGCATCATTAATTCACAATTATATATGATTTAGTGGTAGCATAGTTTTAGGTATAATATAAACAGGCAGATGTGCAGTTAATCTTAGACAAATAGATATCAATTATTGTTAGCAGTGAAATTATAACCAAAAAACCTGTCACCTACATAAAATAGAGGAGCAGCAGGGGAGATGGAATAGAGTTCTCTGATCTCCCCAATCCATATGCTTGCATGAAAATAAAGCAGAATCAGAACTTTGAACTTGAGATTGAATTCTAAATCAAAGAAGCAGAAATATATAGCTCTTTGTCCTTATTAGCTCTGTGTAGTTAGAACTCAAGCAGAAGTTATTTATTCCTCTGAAAATGGGTGTGCTGTAAGCCTACATAAACAATATAAATCCTCTGTTACATGTTTTTTGGCCAAAAGCCTGCAACATGCCCATGTCTTAAATTTTCATTGTTGCTGTAACCAGCCTCTTCTTCAGATATGTTTCCCTGTCAAAAGGAAACTCTTCCCTCTTTTTGAAAAGGGGGATGGGAGATAAACCATAAACCTTTTCATTTTCTTGTTGAAAAATAAAAAAAGTTATGCTATGAAAACATCTGCAAATGCAAACTAGTCTGGTCATGGTCTTTTGCTCTTGATTGCAAGATCAGGAAAAGCTGCTGAAACTAGCCTGAACAACAAAGACGCTCAGCTGTTTTCAGGGGTTTTGATCCACACAGTGGAGACTCTGCTATGGGTCAAGTTTTGTTCATGCATTGTTTGTAGAAAATGAATTTTGGGTCCATCTCTAGGATGGCTCAAAATTGGAGAAAACTAGTGACCATGGTAATCAGTATTCTCCTTCTTTGAAGAAGTGTGTCATTGCTGTCACTGTAAAGCATCGAGGGAAATTGAATCTTTGAAGATCATTTTATATTAGTGATGGCTTTTGTAGATCTTTATGAATGTGTGTTCTTATTTGACCTTTGTTAGATAGCAACATTATATCCTTAGTTGTGTTTAGTTCTTAACACCACAGCAGTGGTCTCTCTTAGCTAGTCTCCCTTCCAGTGGAGGATTCTATCACCAAAAAAAAAAAGTACAGGCTTAGTCCAAATTTCCACTGAACTGCCACTGCCTTTTTCTAGCAGCCTTGCTTGTTGTCTCAGGGAGGGATAAGCAATGAAAAAGACTGAGCTTCAGAAAAAACAGTATTGTGAAGCAGTGATATGCCACAGTACAAGTTGGTGATAATGGGAGAAGAAAATCCCATACACAGACTGTACTGGTTGTCATGTTGATGGATGGACTGTTGTACCTACATGGGACCTTCATTCATCAGCAGTTATCTTCCCTCATCTTCCTTCTGGAATAATCTTCCAGACTGCTAGGTGATAAGATGTGGGGGACAAAGTTCCCTCTTTCAGAGCACCGGTTACTAGCAGACAGGATTCCTCTCCGCTCTATTTTGTCTAATACATGTCACCATAACTTTTTTTTTTTCTCCCCAGCAACAAGCCTGGTAGTTCTTGAAGCTGTGTCAGCATTATAAATACTGAATAATCACTCATGTTGGAGTAACTTTTACTTGCACTGAGAGTTTTGCTGTTAACCTTCAAGACCTCTCTGGATGGTCAAGCCGTAGATGACATTTGTCTATCTTGACCTTTCATACAAGTTGTTGTTTGTCCTTTTATAGATTATGATCAAAATCAGATGGTGATTCATGTTTTCCTAAAGAAGAGTGACTATTGCATTACAATGTACTTGCGTAGTATATCAGTGGCTGGTAAAATCAATGGAAGAGCTCCTGATAGCTTCAGTGGGCACTGTATCATGCCAAGTAGCTTTTCCAACCAAAACATACTATGTTGTGGTCAGCAAAGTCTATGGAATTTAATTTTGTTGTCAGAGTGGGAAGAAAAAAAGTACTATTGGGAATAAATTACATATACTAATTTTCCTGAGTGAAAACTGGTCAAAGGACTATTTTTAAAGAAACACCACATTAATAATTAGCAATAATACTATGCATACAGAGGCATTTGTATAAAAGCAACTTGTTGTACAGAGCCATGTAACTGTAGCTGCTATAACCTCATTGGGTCCTGAAGGACCTCAGTCTATCTGAAAGCTAAGACATATGTAGTTGTGCATGTTATTATGGACTTGTAAACTCTATTATACAATGCTGTTTTCTATGGTAGAAGATCCAAAGGGAAGAAAACATTACGAAGCCCCTGCACTCCCTCCTGTGTGAATCTAACTTGGGCTAACACAGTCAGCATGGGATAAGAAGTTATAATTTCTTTTTTGAACACCTAGTTTGATTAATCTGGCCTATTGTGTGTGAATGCATCCCAAATGAAAACAGGATTTTCCTACTTTACTATTCTTGCCACCTTGGCAATGTCTCAAAGTTTCTTTCTAGGCTAACACTTGTCACTTCTCATTCTGTTTCATATTACCCTGCATTTTTTTGCTATGTAATTTGCAAGCTGGTATGATGCAATCTATTCTTTACAACCTAGCACAACTGGCAGGGAAATAATTACATCAGGGCCAATCATTTCTGTCTTCAAGTTTAGAATCACTTTTTCCTGTTGATAGGTCTCTCACTTTCTTCTGATGTACATGAGCCATTTTTTATTATTATTTCTTAATAATTTTCTTGAAATATCAAATTTATCATTCAGCAATATGAATATTTATAAAAACCAAATGTGTTTTTATTTGATGAATTCTGTAACTTCCTGGGTTTAAGTGAAATGAAAATGAGTAGGTTTTGCATGAACTTACATGTTATAGTGGAATAGGCTTACACAATCATGGCAAGATGGTCAGTTGTACTGAAAAAGTGACTCCCTTCTTTTCAGTTTTCACTTATTCCCAAGCACTGGTATTGTCAGTGTATGTTCTCTGCTTTGGGGTGTCACAAAACTATAAATGAATAAATGCTCTGCATTTTCTTCTCTCCGTACAGTGCATGCTTCTACATAAGAATAATGAAGCAGTAGAATTACATCTGAAATGGAGTTATCTGAACACTTCTAGAAAACATGAACAATAATGGTAAAGAATTATGAAACAATTGTGTGTGGTAGAATATAGATCTCTCTAGTAAGCTATCCTATGCATCTTGCAGTGTAATAAACCAGCCATTCATCTGCTTCATCTACTCAAGGAATCTGGAAAATTTTGCACTTTGCATACTGAACTCAGCAATAAAGAATCGTGCTAGGTCCGACAGAGTGAATAATCGTCTTCATAGTTATTTATGCAGAGTGCTTTGCTTAATAGAGGTTTAATTCCTGGCTAGAGGCCAGAATCATTATTGTGGTATGGTCTAATATAAATATCTGTTTAAGAACTTGAAATTAATTTTCCACTAATGTTCTCCAATGACTATGTAAAAATGTACTGGTTTTGGGAACAGCCCTACAAATAAACTTACTTGTGGAAAAAAGATTTAGAAAAGGGAGGGAATACGTGAGGCTAATTTGTATAAATATTCAAAGGATCTCATGGAACATGGATTGCTCTATCTGCCCAGGTCTAGAGGTCACATTCTTTAGTCACAGGGAAAGACAGTGACTGAGCTGTAGCACTGCAATGCCTTATGCATTTGCCTTTCCCAGATTTCCCAGACTGTAATAGTCTTTTTTCCACTTCTTTCAACTTATGTTCAGAGCCAAATTATCTCCTATCTCAATCAACATAGATGATACTAGTGAGAATTTAGGAGTTGAGATGAGAATTGTTTGGTGTACCTCATCCTCCATCTCTTAAAATAGGATGTCTGTCTCAGCAACATTCCTAGATGTATCTGCAACCATAAAATAATGTAACACCTTCACAAAGCCTAAATAAAAAAGTGTTTGAACCTTCAGCATAATTACATAAATTGTACTTGATTATGTACAGATTGCTCAGGCTCAGAGGAAGGTGTAAAAATCCTGTGTGAACTCAACACCATGATCTGTAGCTGAGAGTGTTTCAGATGAGAGTCGGGACAAAAAGTTAAGTAAACAGTTCTAAACTAATCCCATCTCAAGGCAGAGCTACACATGGCAAAAAACACTGCAGGCAATCTTACCTACTTAGTTTCATTTTGCGCACTTTCTTGAGGATGCGTACACATAAAGCTTCCCTAGAACCAAACTAAATATGTCTCAGGTCCTCTTCTGACTTGTATCTCTTTTGCCTAGACTGGTCTGTTTGCCTCTTCAGGCAGCCAACATCTTAGCTAAAGGCAGATTGAACCTTTAATAACAGGGCTCTCAGATTGTTCACAGATCTTCCCTAGAGAGGATGCTGAAAGGAAGAGAGGGGAATTATACATGAACTTCATTTCCTCTCCTAGGTGAATTTCCATTTCTTAAGTCCGGGTATAAGTCTGTCCTCTCAGAGGAATACTGTGTGCTTATTTACTTGGGGCAATGATGACAATGATGGATCGTTCACAAAAAAAATTTGTATCAACAACTTTTGATGTTTATCTAGCAACAAACTTTTAAAGCAGCATTAAGTGTGAGATAAAGTAGACACTCTCTGTACTGAAGCTTCACCTACCCCCACATGTCTGTACACGTGCAGTGGCCATCTGGTTTCATGGAAAGGATTCTCTAATGGAGTTTAAAGTAACAAATATACCTTATTTAAATTTACATAATACTTGTAAGAGAGCAGGTACTGTTCTTATCCTTCCGTTACCTGACAAGTCGGGTCTGATACTGTGCATTACTGCTGCACTTCATCTGATAATAAGAAGCTTTCATTTTTAAATGTTTAGGCAGAACTATCTTAAAGCATTATGCTGAAAGTTTCATCAACTAGCAGAACCAACAGTGCTCATATAGTCTGGCTTATGTCCTGTCTTTGGAATTCCCTGCAAGATTTCATTTTGTTTATCATTTATAACTACTCTCATGACTACCAAATAAGTCCATCTACTCACACAAAGGAGTCTGCGTATGCACACAAAAGGTGTCTGTGTGTATGCTCATATATAGTCTTACCGAGCTTTTTCTTGCATGTTGTTTTGGGATATTTTTTTCCTCCCTGGGACTGCACTTAAGATGAAAAGAATGGTTTCCTATCTGATGAAAGAGTACCATGAGAAAAAATTGAATGCATAAGTCTCAGGGAAAAGCAAAAGAGAAGAGCACAACCATAAAAGAATGATTTCAGCTCTTTAAATTCACTTTTTAAGGGCTTAAAAATATGAAATTATTTCAAAATAAACTATTTTTCTCTGCTTAGAGGAAAGGTCCTAGCTAGCTGGCACTTTTGAGATGTGAAAACCCCTTACATTTATTACTCTGCTACAATTGAATCTGTCTAGGTACTTATATGGTACTCACCACCATAGTAACAGTGACTTCCAAGTATTTAAAAATAGAGATAACAATAACAAATTTTGCCCCAGTCCATCTCTTTCCAGTTTGCTACAAGAATAACTTGATTAATTTGAGATTTTTGTTTTGTACACAGTGCCTCCATACGACTTGGGAAACTTGTATGCCTGCTTACATGTGATGTTCTCTGAGTGCACCCAAAAATTCTGCTGCATTTCTAAGAATGTGAGAAATTAACACATGCATATAAGTATAAATACTTACACATGGTCACTCATACATTCTGCTCCTTTGCAGGAGGTAGAAATCAGCAGAGCTGCAGCATTTCTGCAATATTGAGATTAGAAATATCCCAAGGAAATCATAATGAACTATGCTCACTTGTAACTCGGTTATGGTAGTTATTCTTAGTTTCGGTAGATAAGAGAGGATCACAGTGCTGTTGAGTTAGATGGTGTGCGCNGAAAAGCAGCTTACTGTCTTGTCAGGCAAACCAGGTTAGTCTGAACATTGAGGAGCAGTGAAATTGCCTGGAAGAGTGGAATCCGTAAAACTGAAGGTAGAAAGAACTCTGTTTTAGTCTGAGACCCAAGCCTATTCAGGACACCCACGAGGATCTCAATATGCTCCTTTGTCTTTGGGGTTTTTGATATTTACATTGACTGTGGCCTGTTACACTCTGGGTCTGGCCTTTCTGACTCCTAGTTTCTGCCCTTAGGTGGCAGCCACTACTTCTGTGTTTGCTATGACTTTGTCTCCATTTATTTGTCCTTTCAACAGTAACAATGTGATTTGGATCCAGATTCTGACAGCATTGGGATCCTGGCATTTGGGAAGTGCCTAATTCAGCATATGTCTGAGCACCTGAAAGCACCTGAAAGGTGGTAGGAGCCCTAATCCTTTCTGAGAAGCTGTTCTGTAAAGATCAGACTACGTCATTAGGGAAAAAAAAAAGTCATGAAGAAAAAAAATAATAATAAAGCTTTGACACTGGTGGTTTTTGCTTTTTAGATGACTCGTAAATATGCTGGAGTTTCCAGCAAGTGTTAATGAGGAAAGGCAGAACTGAAATTATGCCTTTAACAAGTGCCATGTTTCTTTTGGAAATCAATCTGTAATTATCAGTGTGCTGCCTGAGAGTGCACCAGGGAGCACGAGACTTCTTTCCATGACTGGCACGTAGCTGGCATGGGCTGGCTTGATTCCACAAATGGGCATTCCTTTGAAATCATGCTGTCATCAATACTCTGAGAAGAGGAACAGTTAGTTCTACTTTGCTGCTGCTGGGAACCCAAATGAAGGACATGGGTCAAGCCAGTCCTTAGATAACCCTAGTAAAACCAACTATGTCCCTATATAATCAAGGATGGTTTGGCACTGCATCAGGACTGAAGTCAATGGCATATGTAAGTTAGCATATTTGCACTGGCAGTCCATGGAGCTGGACTGGCTTGCATGAGTGGCAAATTTATCTCTAGGTGTTCCCAGACTCTAACAACAGATGATTAAAAGGCTACAAGAGGTAGATGTAGCTCAGCAGCATGTTTTGTTTTGGTTTTGGTTTTTTTTTTAGATTTAGTGGAAGTGAAAAATAAGAGGAACACAGTCAATGCACAACAGTAGTTACCAGGATTTACTTTTGCAAAAACCTCACTCTTCATTTTGACTGTATATACTGACTTCATACAATAGTGGGGTTTTTTTTAAATTTTGTTATTTTTCCAAAAGACTTAGTTTCGTAAATGAAATGAAAATGTTTTTCCACTGAAGAGTTCCTTGTCAGTTAGTCACTCGGTAGACAATTAATCATTTTTTTCTGAAGGTTTTTAAGATTATAATTTATAGTACACAGCTGTCTTAATGCACTTAGCTTGATGCTCCAAAATTAGCTTGTAATTTGGTGTTATCAGGCTCCTTTGTGTAAGCAGGCACTAGAATTTAGAACAGCAGGAGGGTTACAGACATGATTAAAAATTGGTTTGTAGCTGAACTAGTGTCCAAAACAAAGAACAGTTGACTGCAAAAAGGAATTAGATAGTACAACATGAACCAGCACAACACTGTACCTTCAGTCTTGGTGCTCAGAGTGGATTTCAGGACCTTAGGTAAAGTGCCTAGGTTGCCCATACAATGCAAGAGAAGGGTACTCAGAGTGGGACTTCAGCTCATGAGTATCTCGGGTTCCTATTCTGAACAGGAGCTGTTAGGATTTATAATAGTAAACTCTATCCCTCTCTATAGGTTAAGGGTAAAATTCTTCTTACCTGGCTGTACTGGTGTATATGTGCGTGAGAGACCGAAAGCTTCATTTGCTGTCAGAGAGAAACATTCTTTTGTGACATGATGCTTATCAGAACGAGCTTCTCTGGAGAGCCTGGTGTTTAGAGATTGTGATCTGATTTAGGTATAAAATGACTTCTGATTTGCTCAGCTCTACCAAGGCAGAGGAATTTGTGGATAACACTAAAATAAAAGACCTGTAGAGCCTGTATGTCTCTGGAGTTTAGTGGGTGCTCGAGAGGGTTTTTCAGAACATCGGTTTTGGACATGGGCATTTAATTTTGCTTTAATCCAATCTCAAGCAACTCCATCCTTATTTAGATCTTGACTGATCCTGGCCACGTCATGTTTGCTCTTCCAGCCATTTTCTCTATGGAAATGTGAAAACATCCAAATATTTCCTGGCTTGAGGTCTTTGTTAGTATACTGAATCTGATGAAAGCATTTGCTTTGGTCAAGCACACTTGGTTCTCTCTTTTTTTNTTTTTTTTTTTTTTTTTTTTTTTTTCCTCTCCCCAGACCACAGTGGGTTACAAATAGGAAGGACTGAGATAAATACATATTTTTCCAAGGAGAAATTCTCAAGGAAAGAGGAAACTTGGATAACACTGAATATGCAAAAGGCATTTCAAGAGTCACAGTGGAAAATAGGACAGGGTGCTCTGGCAGCTCCTGGGAGATATTGTTGGTAGTCCAGAGACTGGAACTCATCTCTCAGCACTTCTCTAGGGTCTCACAGTAACATTATTTAATCGTTGATGATGAATGAGTACTCTAACTGTATTTTGAGTATCTCATCTTTCATTCTAATTTATACTTAAAAACCCCTGAGACTGCTGGTTGAGTCTAGGTGGGGAAAGCATTAATTATTTGTTAGGTTTTAGTGAAACACTGGCACTCCACAGTGACCAATTTACCAGCTCCTCTAAAAGCTGCCAATAAAAAATGGACATGTACAAATGTATTCATTAGCACAAACTAATTAAAATCCAGGCTAACAGCCAGGAAAACAATACATTAATGTAGGATGTTGGAATTCATTATGCGTCTGTACTAATGCAACAGCAACTATCCTGGCTCCGCAGTTTCTAATCTAAGTTACAGATTTCATACTGATAGCCAGACAGCTAAGAGTTAGCTGTTTGGATTACTAATGGCCTTTTTAGTCTAAGTCATTCCTACTTTCATAGGTTCTCCAGAAGTGCTCCTTTCTCAGAATGTGTTGCAACAACTCTGTCTTTCAAACACAATGTGTAGGGCAGAGTCCTTCACCTGCACATCTTTAGTTTTATTGCACAGTGGTGGTGCATTACCTTTCAATGCATTGTGGCTTTGGTATTCTGCAGTTCGAAGCTTAGGTTAGCCTTGATCGGTCCTTTCCTCTGCTTTTGTAAGTTTTTTTTAAGGGCTTGTTTGTGTTCATTCTGCCTGTTCTATATAGGCACTGTTTTTTCCAGCTAAACAATGCTGCATGACTGTATGTAGTTTGGGGCTGATGTCCCTATAGACACTGCAGAGAGTTTCTGACCCAAGTTTCTGGGAATTAGCTCTGGAGAAAATTCTGGGCTGGATTCTCCAGTTTGTGGCAGATGTGGCACAGCTAAACAGAAGGGTAAGAGGGGAGACATCAATAAAGCTTGAAGATATGTTTATTCTTCTGGCCTTAGACTGATTTCACTGAGCTGAATGTAGGTTATCAGGTGCTGTACTTTTGAGGAAAAAATGTGGATGCACATGTAAAACCAGACCTTTGGTTATGTTTGGGCCTCATCTTGTGGTATGATGGGAGTACATATACCCCCTCCTGGCTTACATAGATGTCCATACAGCACAGATGAGAAGCAGACACCCCCCTTCTCTTCATCTCAGATAACCAGGGGACAGAACCTACATAGGAAAGGATGTCTAGACAGAGTTGAGACAGCTGCATTCAAGGATGTTTGGCATCCTGAAGCAGCTACCTCTTGGTCTAGCAGCCAGCAGACTAATTACTAGCAGACAGTGCAAAGCACAGGTGTATTATGATCTCATCTAATGATTTTGTTCATAAAGCAGACAGCTGTAACTTTCACTACCAAAAATTTCTTGGTGACCTTTGCAATGAACCTATTTGTAACTAAACTCTGTATCTCTTGTGAGGTCTGTCTCTGGGAGGCAAAGATGTATTGTGCTGCCTAGAAGAAGCTGGCAAAAAAGCATTCCTGGCTTCTTTTAGCTAAGAGGGTAAGAAGACAAATAGAAGATGTGTAGTTTTGAAGCTTTTTATCAATGTGTGATAGATGTTGTCAGTGGAGGACACAGACACAGGCTTTGCCGATCAGTCATGAGTCATCATTCTATCCATCAGCACCACTTCGTCTCATCTCAGACAAACTTAAGCCTTTGGCTTAAGTTCCTTTCTCTGTCAAATTCAAGAGAAAGAAACAGCTCTGCTAGACTCCAGTGGAAAGAAATCTGGAGATAAAGAATCCGTAAACAATACTGAATATACTTAGCACTCTGGGTCCTATGCCCAGTAGGACTAGGTGCAAGACTTGAAGCTGTTTTGCCTGTGTCCAGGAGTTTTGATGGACCTAGTCTGCACTGACTGTTGGATCTCTTTGAAACTGTGGCCCTATGCCAGAGACAAGTGTCATAACTGTTGTTTAAGTCTTTATAGTTTTTAAATAAGGGACCACATAAATAAAAAACCAAGAGACTGAGTCATAAGATGGAGTCCTCTGGAGGTCTCTCAGCTAAAAACCATTCAGTTATGGAAGAACATCAAAAAGAAACTAATTTTTGGCTATTCCTTCCATTCCTCCCATGCCACAGGCAGACCTTGTGAACAACACAATCTAGAGGCTGCTCTCAGATGCAGCAGAATTAGTGTAGACTTTTAGTCTTTATTCATCCTCTTAAGAAGATTACTCCTGCTAACATCAGCGTTTTCTTTTCTACATGGTGGACTGGCTGAGGTCCAGAGTGAGTTGGAATTAAAATACTTAATTTCTTCCTTTTATTAGTTCCTTTTCTTGCAGTAGAAGATGCTGCACGCAAAAACTCAGGGAAGAAAGCAGCATCAAGGGATACTAATGCTGCTTTGTAGTTTCTCCCCTTTGTATCTTTTTGTGTGAGCATGTTAACTCCCACTCCATTTGATTCTAAGTTTCAGGTTTTAACAACCTGAACGTAAGCACATCCACAAGTACCATTATTTTTGGAGTGGGTACTATGCAAGATCACTAAGAAATTATTGTTTTCCTCTCCGAAGTATAAATACATCCAAATTTACTTAAAACTTGGCATGGAAAGATTTTATGACTACCATAAATCTGACTCTATTTTCAAGCTTCACCCAAGTCTTAGGACATCACAGTAATTTTCTATGCCTTTAAGTAGTTTTATCCAGGATTATATAGTACCATAAAGCATATTTAGGGGCAGATTGCTTGATTGGACTTGCAGAATAGAAACTAGCATCTAACTAACCTGAGTTAAGATAGAGGGCAGCTGCTTCTATTCTGCTGTGTTGTTTTATTGGTTTTTCTGAGGTTCCTGGCTTAGCAGCAGGAGGCTGACTATAACTTCCACTTTGTTTCATCACAGCTTAACATTTTAGTATAATTGCTGAGATAGTGAGTGATCCAGCCTAGAGCTGCCAGCTTTCTCTTCCAGTGTCAGGGATACCTTTTGTTGTTGTAAGTGATGCTGTCTGGATGTGACAAACCAGTTGATAAGTTTGACCAAGCATGCCAGAAAACGAAAAATAAGCAATGCAGACTTTCAGTTCAGGTAGTTCAAAAAAAAGTGTTCTATCCCCCCAGTGTCTTTCTTCATGGGAAGATCTGATTGATTTGTTTTTTTGTTTTTTTTTTTTTTTTAAAAAAAAAGTTCTGGTTATTGCTGTTCAGAAGAGGTTGCATAGGTTGAGGTGAACAGCAGAAAACAGACTCAAATTCTCAGTTGGTGTGAATTGCCATAGCTATTCTGGCAGTGATTTCTGCTGTTTTATGCAAGACCCAAGAGGCGGTCACTATACTGAAGCCTTTAACAGTCATCGTCTTGTGTAAGTAGATAGTTTTCTCCCAGTGAGACCCCTTGTTCTCCCAGGCAGTGAGTGTTTGCCCTGAGAGTGGGATGACACATGTGGTGCAGTGGGATGCTCTGGGGTGATTCCTAGGTACTGATCTTTCCAGGCAGGCTAGGCTGCTAAGATGTGTCAAGTTAGGTATTCCTTACTTTCTTCTCATCTTTATAAAAACTGAAGTTTTCCTTTCATCTTTTACACACACAGTTTCTTCTCTGGCTTACTTTCTTACTGTCTCCTTCATGCTGTGTTTCTCATTCCTCTTTCTCCCTGTCCCCCCCACCCTCCCCAAGAATTTCATGTCTCTACAGCACAGCTAGGTCAGCACAGCTACTTCTTTCTCTAGCTGCCCAATTTTCCCTCCTCTTATTTTCCCAGGCAAAGGTTCTTGTCTGGGTCTTTAGTAAAGAACATACATTTGCCAAAAGAAGGTTACTAAATAATGCTATGATTTGGAGTCACGTTTGACCCTTTCCCAAAGTCTCTCATTTCTCTCCAGTCTCACAGAACATTTACTGTTTCCCAGACTAGATTTAAGCAAAACCCAGGTGAATAGAGAGCAAAGAAACATCTGGAAGAAGAACACTACGTTTAAGGGACAAAGCAGTCTTTAAAAGAGTGGAATTGAAAACAAGAAGGCTTTTAAGTGTTCCCTCTGCCCTATTAGCTTGGAAAGGAAGGACAGAGTAGATATTTGGTTTCCTGAGAAAAGAAAAAAAATATTTAATTTGTTCTTTTTACATTCAGGTCTAAAATTTGAGCAGTGAAGAAGATGAGGTGGATTTTAGCGCAACCAGGGTGTGCTATACACTGTGCATTTTGCACATGCCAACACTGGCAGTGTCGGGGATTTAAGTCCTGACTTAAATCCTTCATTCCACTAACCAAGCTTGTGTTTTCTGATGCAGAGAAAATGCATGAAATTTCTAGTTCTTCTATTAATAGATGGTAACTTGGTAAGCTCATGGGGCTTGTAATCCTCAGAAACAGGGGAAGGAAAAATGAATCTATATAGGTTAGAAAACATGGGCTGGAGTAATGATCTGAGGTTGGTCAGCCGTGTGTCAGTTAAGATGCTGCTTCTGGTTGGATTTATTGACAATTTGATACATCTGTAAATCCAAACAGAACTTAAAAAGTGCTTGTCAAAGCTTAAATTCCCACAGGGGAAAATGTTTTTTAGAGAAGTTTTAAATGGCTAGCAGAGTTAAGTGCCAGAGAAATGCTCAAAACCAGAAGGTATAAGGCAAACCTTTGATTGATTTTTGTCTTCCATGTAATCACTTTAAGTGACTCAACTGTTTTTGGTTTTGTTGTGTGTTTTGTTGTTGTTGGTTTTGTTTCTTTTTGTGTGTGTGTGCGTGTTTTGTTTTGTTTTCCTGAGGTTAAAACTCCATGAAATCATTGGAAATTCCCAAAACATCAGCATAGGAATATTCACTCTTTTTGACCCCTTTTAAAGATTTTTTCCAACTATCCATAACTTTTATTTTTATTTCATTTAGTTTACATTCTTTTACTCATATCATATACACTTATTTTGTTTATTACAATCTGGATTGGTGGCAAGGCCAATTAACAGAGCTGCTGAAAGCTGCTGGTTAAAATCTCCCTTTCAAGTTGTACACAGCCTTGCCAAAATCCAATTGCTTAGGCTGAAATTTGTCATGTTGATTGCTTGCCTCAAGCAGAATTATTGTGGAAGGGTTCAGCAAAGTCATTCCAGTTGTTTCAAAAAATCAAGCTTGAACAAAATGCTAGCATGTCTAGCAATTAAAAGCAATTTCTCATGGCCTTTTTTTTTTTAGCTGTTTTGAACCTTTGTCATTTTAAACAGAAATGTAAGGCTTGCCATCTGGAATGTGACTTTTCTATCTTCAAAATTGGCCAAGTTATAAATATTTAGAAAGACAAGTCTTATGTTTGCATGAGTTCAGTGAAGCAGTTAATTATTTTTAATGAAAACTCAATATTACTGAGCCAAATACTAAGCACTAAAACAATGAAACCAACACTGCCTTTACAAGGCTCAAAGAAATTATAGTTTCCCTTAATTGCTGCTACATGCTTCTGTAAGCCACATGTTGGCCAGGAACTGAAACTAAGAGCATGGCAGTGCCCCTTCTTTGTTCGCAAAGCACCACAGTTGCTTAGGAGGAAGTGCACCTCCTTCTTGGAACCAGATAGTCACAGAAGCTGGAGCAGGGAGGTCAAAGATGGAACGATGGAGTTCAGTATGTCCATCAGGAAACTAGAACCCCGGAGTCTTAGGGAGGATTTGGTTCTTTTGAATGAAAACTGAGACTGGGAGGGAGGAATATGCATTGGGATGTGAGAACTGGAAGAGGCCCAGGAGCCAGCTAGTGTGCGAAGGGGGTGGGGTGGAGTTCTGACATTAGGGATGCCCTGGTGCAGTTCTGGGGACTAGGACTAGCCCAGTGAAGAAACAGCATTGTTGAGGTCTGCTGGGAACCGTGATGAGGATCTAGGTTGGGGAAGATCTGAGGCTAGCTCTGGGTTAATACAGATGAGGTGGAACAGAAATAGCCACCACATCTGAAGGTATCAGTGAGCAATGAAGTTCCTGAACATGCGGCCCATATCTTCCATTGTCTCATTGTTCCTTTCCTGTCAGCTGTATGAAAGCCATCTGCAGAATATGCAACTCATCCCATTTCCTGCTGATTCAAATAGGAGACAACAGCCTACTACCATGATCAGTTACTTCATTAAAACGAGAGGTCTACATGCTGGTTCTAACACTTTCAAGCAGTCATGCTGAGGAACCATGTGGGTGTCCACATGTAGCAGAATACAATTTTTTTTTTTCTTAAAATCTAGGAAACCCAATGTGTTCCTAAGACTGTGAAAGTTGCGAAGTCAAGAATTTTATGGAATTAAAGTTGTCTATGCTAAAAATAACTAAATGAATTGCATGGTGGTAGTTTGTCTTTTACAAACTCTTTTATGCTCAGTTTTGCAACCTTAATATTATTTTAAAAGAGCTTTATGTGTGCAATAAATGTATAACTGAAGCAGGAGGGAAACCTTTATTCTTTGGCCTCAGTTAGGTTTTTTTCATGTCAATTAGTCTGTCTGGCACTGGGTTTAATAACTGTCTAATTGAAATTGCAGCACTTAACTAAATCAATGCCCACCCTTCTTGATAAAATTGTTTTTAAATAGCAGTTGTTAAAAGGTACCAGGTGAAAACTTAGTGAGGTAAAATCAAAGGCAGAAAGAATAGGAACCCTTTTCTTCCAGACAACTTCACATCAATAAGGCCTTTTGTTTTAAAATAGTTCTTGCATTTTTTGTTTAAAACATTTTATATTTAAAAGCAAACCACTCTAACACCTTCTGAGTTTCAGGGAGACTTTGTCAGTCTGCAAGGATACAAAACCTGTACTGTAAACTTACAGGAAAGAATATCTTTTGGAACCTTGCTGAGGTTTACTGTGCTAGCATTTCCTAAGTCATTGTCTGGAAGTTGTGTGGGTTTTTCTTCGTAATTGTGCTTGAAATAAAGGATCAACACCTACTCGTAATTTTTTATTAAAAAATAACAACAATAATTAAAAAAATACCACCAACAAAAATAACCCCAAACAAGGCAAACCACAACAAAAAACAACCACTGCTGAAATGCCTGCAGAGCTTAATGCCATTTCTCTCTGTTTCACTGTAAGTCTTCCCAGTACAAGACAGAGAACTATGGGGGCACATAGCCAGTCACAGACATACAGGGGAACATGTTGCATATGGATCACTGTCATTCTCTCACTCCCCTATTCCTCTGTCTGAAGGCCGTGTACATTGTAATGGTGAATGGGGCTGCACTATGGGTACTTTAGTGAGGGTGGTTGTGCATGAACCCTGTTAGGTGGAATTGCCAAGCAAGGAGAGGTGCTGCTGGACCAAGATGGGAGGGAGAAAAGGAAGTACAGTCCCTTCTGGAGAAGGAGGCAGCAGGGAATGCTCCAGGTGACAAAAGTAATTTTTTTACAGCTGTGAGGGCTCGAAGGCAGCTGGGCCGGTGGGCTACTTCATAGTCACTACTTTCATTGGCAGCTCAGAAATATGCTGCGTTTCAAGTGTATGCAACCTTCCTTTGTGTCCTCAGTGTGCTGTGTGGGTTTGTTAAGTGCACCATCTGTCAGCATAATGAGACCATTTTCACTTCCCTGCTCCATAACTTCCTGATACAGATAAAGAGCTAGGAATATGGATCTACCTTCTCCTTTCACTAGGACTTTATTGGAAAGCTGTGCTTGCTTTTAGCAACATCAGAAAAAAAAAAAAGTGTGGTTAATCAGTACATAGGCTATTAAAAGGTGGATGCTCCTTCTCCTTGCTACACACCTGAGAATAAGCCCACTGCAACCCAGCCTTAATGATCTACACCTTAGATACTTGTTGGAACATATAACTGCGTTCTTATGTCAGCCTTTATCTGAAATAGCATCAAGTTCAAGAGAGGATGTTGCTGAATCGGTGCTTGGGACTTAGAAGGTTTGGAATTTTATTTTTGTTATGAGATGAGGAAAAGTAAAAATTAAGTAGAGGCAGGACTTGAAGTACTGTTTAGTGCCTTTGGTGCCTGACCTTGCTTATTAATCTCTGCTACTTTGAAAAGGCATGGAAAATCACATTACCCTGTACTATCAGTCCTCACTCAATAAATACAGACACTAAAGTCAGGGATGAGAATTCCCACAGAGCTTTGGTATTGACATGTTGGAATTCCAGGCTTTAGTCTCACAATACAGTAACAGTCTATAAGTAATGAACAAGCTGCTGAGAAGGACATCTTGCCCTTCTGGATTCATTCCCACTCTGGTAGAGACTCTATTCATTGCCATTTTTCACTCCCTTGTGCCAAACAGTAAATTTTCCTATGTGCCAATAAAGTCTTTTCTATTACTTCGTGAGAGGAAACTTGTGGAAGAGCAGAGCCATGCCCATATTCTGTCTCAAAGCCAATAGTCGTATTAACCTTAGTATCAGTTTCTACAGTAGGGGAGGGGAAAGAAAAACGATTACGACAAAGATGTATAGGGGGCTTGTATTTCTTCCATTAAGGAATAATGAAGCAGTAACCTGTGTGCTTTGGCATTTAAAGAATATGTGCATTTACGTGTCCTATAAAATCAGAATTCTCTATTGAGTGCTCACCAGCTAAGATTTCCATGCCAAAGCTGTGCCTCCTCCTCACCAACAGGTGCTGCGCAGGACCCAGGGAGGAATGAGAGGGGATTCATGTTGGGGAACTGCACTAGGAGGTAGTCACTATGGTTTTCTGTGCACTTCATGCAGACAGTAATCTCATGTCAGTGGGGACTTTCCTTCACTTGGAGCAGCAATGAGAAGCATGGCTAGCAATACCTTTTAAAAGGTACTTGTCTTCTCCAGCACACCCAATGCATCTCACCCATTTTATTTCTTCTCCATTATGTAGTCTCAGTCCTGCAGTCAAGTAACGGCTGTCTTTGACACTCGCTAGGTACAACAAGCTTCCTTTGAGCATCTCCACTCTTCATCAGAATGGCAGCAGGCATCACCTGCCTCATTAAGAGCTAAATAGCAGAGCAGAGCTTTAGTGTTTGCAGTAGCTTGCAAATTCGATTTATAGTTCTTACAGCAACTGTCATTTGCCTGCTTGTTCATATGGAGCATTTGATATTACTTGTCGTAGTGTTAACTGTAATCGCTTATTAAGGAAACGTAAGAAGTCCTACTGATGCACACACACACAAAAAAAAAGGCTTTTGAGCATGAAATAGTCTCTCCGTAGCATGCAGACATACATACATGCACAAAAATTCACTATCCTTGAAATAAATTGAAAGGATAACAAGAGGTACTAATACAGATTTTGTCTGTTCAGCTGTATATCTATAAAAAGAGAAATGTATGCAGACTGTTCAGTCAGCTCCTGAGGGAACAAGAGAGGATCCAGATCAGCTGCACAACTGGCAGCTTCATTGGCAATCTCAGCAGAGGGAACAAATGTTCATTTTGACCCTCTGCTGAAGGCGAGCTGTTCTCTCCTTGCTAGCAATGGGATGGAAGCACACAGATGGAGTAATGTAAGAAGGTATGCCTCTCTTTATTTTGTTTTCTTCCTTCTCAAGGCAAATAAGATTTCTCAGTTGCTACAGTTTCAGCATAGTACCTTTCATAAGGGCTAAATAATTTATTTGATGAGAAAGAATTTCACATGAAATAGCAGATAAGTGTGTTCATATGAAATTCTACAGTGTGTAGTTCAGGCACCACTCAGGCTCAAGGAGTGTTATTGATTTGATTAAGGATCAATATCTACATCTGAACTAGTCACCTTGAGCTCCCTTTATAGCTAAGAGAGAACTAGCCAATATAGGAAGGGGATTCAAGGGTGAGATTCATGCTATACAAAAACATCTGCCTAAAGTAGGTCAGATGAATTGCACCCTTGCAGGTCCTATTTTCCTCCATTGATTTCTTTCTAATAAAGTGAGCTGCTGATGAGCTCCAATGTAAACACCTGCAAGATTTAATTTTTTTTTTCCACTTGGACTTGATGATTTTAAAGATCTTCTCTAGCTGAAATGATTCTATGATTCCAAGTTAGGTTAAGTGAATTTTTCTCAGGAATTGGACACAGCTTTTTAGCTAGAATCCAATTTGTAAATGTTCGGCCCAATGAGTTCTGTATAACATTTAACATGGCTTTCTAAATGGCTGTTGGGCAAGACAGCCCAGAATACACTGGCAACACCCTCCAGTGTATAATTCCTTCTCATCCTCTTTCAGAGCCATATTGCCACAGGATTTGTCTCCTCCTTAGTGCTGTTTCAGTGCTATCATGCATTCTCCTGAGGAGGCACTGTCTTCATAAGAAAATTAAGCAAACCAGCCTGCAGGGGAAATAAACATAAAATGTGGATTTTTGTGTTCAGTGGAGACATGGTAAATTCGAATTAATGATTCTGTTTGGGTAACAGCCTAAGCAAAAAAACAAAAAAACAAACAGTGGAAATTTCCTAGAACCCTTCTACAACAGAATTTCTTTGCTTTTTGATGGAAAACTGCAGCTGGGTAAGTGCTTTCAGGAGTCAGAGACATTAAAATTCTGTACTTTTTGTGACAGAATGTCACTATACAGAATATTCATTAAGACTATGGGCCAGACTCTATCAATCCAGCACTACATCTGGTTGCACTTGTAGATACTGTAGCAGAAGTTACAAAGTCGCTTGATGCAGGAGCATGCAGGATCTACTTGCAGCTCAGATGTCGTGGTAAATAGATGTCTATCAGAGTATGTTGGTCTTTCTTCAGACTGTGACTGAACTACCTTGGAGCTGCTCCAGAAGCTGAGGGTTTATATCCATCGCATCTCTGGGGATCTACTGGTGGGATGCATTTGGTTTTATGGAGGAGTGACAAACTTTCTTTTGCCAAATACACAAATGCAACTGCTCCTCCATTTACACGGTCCTAAAATTACATTCAGCCCTATGAAGGCAACCACGAGGCTGATGTGGCCCCCGATGAAAATGAGTTTGACACCGCTGTCCTAGACTCTTCAGCTCAGTCTGTGGGCCGGATCAGGTACTCTGTGGCAATTTTGTTGTCTCTAAAGGACTCCAGTTGCTTCCCTGGGCATCTTTAACCTTACAGGCTCCACTTCTATCTGCAAGACTTCGAGAATGGCCCAACTGCCTCCACAAGCACCCCCAAGCTGGCATGTAGTGCAAGATGTTAAAAAAACATGGCACATACCTGTATTAAAGCGATGGCTTTTTCATGGTCGGCTTGTGCCCAAGTAATTATCCCGTTACCATCACACAACAGTGCCCATGTTCATGCAAATAAAAGTTGCAGTTTTTGGACAAAATTTAAGTTGTTTGTTTCTTGCATTTAATCTACACAGTAAAGTAAATGTTTCTTACAGATAATCTTCTTTACAAACTGTTTTTTGATACCATGTGATAAGGCATTGAATATACTGAAATTACTCCTTTGCTTAAGAGCGTAATGTTGAATGTCAAAGCTCAGTTCCTATACCTGACATTGTCCGTTGCTGAGTGTGTGGTTATATACTTTGTAATTAAAATCTGGTGATGGATTTTAGAAGAGGAGAATATCTTCTCACTGTGACTTTCCAAGCTCTCATATAACAGTTTTTATTAAAGTTACTGTGAAAACTTAAAATAGTGCTCTCATTAGTTGCTAACAGAAATCTTCTGGTATACAGTGATGCCTAGAAACTGCTCTTATTTTCCACTCTGAAGACGTGCAAAAATCTGCTCTTCATTTTCTTCATTTTGTGTGTGAAGAGAAACACCTTCTGACTCCATACTACAGTTCTTTTGATTGACTCCTGTCCTTTTTTTGATTGACAGTTTTTCCTCTATAACCTATGCCATCTTTCCCAGCTCATCTCACTTTGCCAGTACATGAATTTGAACTTACTTTTGTGCTACTTCTCTGTGGCATATTGTGATCACGGCTATTTCTCTCAGCTTATTCCCTAGCTACTCTTATAAACTGTAAAGAGGGGTGTTGGTGGCGGGGGGGAAGCCTTCCTGGAAGATGAAGCTGTTATGCAACACAAGGGAGACAGGATCACATTGGAAGATGAACATCCCTCTTTCGCATTTTCCTTGCAAGGGCTCTCAGGTACTATCGGTCACCACATAATTAATAGCGAGTGCCAACTCATTTTGAATCAGTTCCCTAGTGGTCTAGAGCTACAAAGTGTTTTGAAGTGCTGGAGGCTACATCTGTATTAGAAAATTAAATGAGTTAAAGCCTTTTCTCTGACTTTGATGCAAAGTGGTGAAGCACGGCTTGCGTCAATAGGGCAAAACTCTATTTCCTTCAAAATCCCAGTGTGCTCTTATCCACGCTGCTTGCAAGGTGGGGTCCTGGCCATGCGGTGTGGCCACTGTAGCCAGGCAGGAACAGTCCCATCCATGCCACTGGCTGCACTGAGCGTTATAGGCTATAGAGAAGCTGCAGATGATGCCTGAGCCATAGTGTGGCCTTGGGTAGCATGCTGGAGTAGCTGTAGCTGAGGAGGCAGCCTTGAGGAAGTTCTCCTGTTGTTATTTTAAACTTTACTGCTGAATACACTTTTGTAGAGGTCATGGTACTGAGGGGTGGTGGACAGGGTGGAGAATTAATTGTTCTGCATTTGTAACCACATTAGGGTTCCTAGCTATGACTTGGAGCGCCTGAATGCTACCATAATAGGAAAGTAACTGATCATATATTAATCAAGCAGTTGACTAGCCAGGCAAGAGGGCAGCTTACTTCACGCACTGCTAAAATGCAGCTCTTTCCACAGTCTAACAGCAAAGCTGTTTAAAGGCGCAGTGTTTACTGGGGAGGTGGGAAGTGGAAATTGCACAGGAAATTAAAACCACATCATAACGATTCCCATTTAAAACTTGGCTGGGATATTGAGGATCACATGCATGCAGTTGCAGAAAGAAACTCCCATAACTTTGGACTTAATTTTTGAGGAAGATCATGGCTCCCTCTCCTGGAGGAGAGGACTTAGGGTTAAGTGTATTATCCCTGCTGGTGGGGCATCCTTCTGCAGTGACAGAGTGACCTGACTGTGCCAGGACTTGATCCCCAGCGCTACTTCAGTTCAGTTCCTAGAGGCTTCTATTGCATTTGCCAGTCAGTCCAGTGCTCCTCAGATGCAGATGCAGCTTTAGCTAGAGAGAGATTAGATTACCCAGCTAAAATGGCCGTTTTAGTTTGCTGTATTCCTAGTTAAAATTCCGCAAAGTTTGGTCTCCACGTGGGGTTGTTAATTATGGCTGCTAATTTCATGCCCAGAATACCTTGCAGATCCCCATTAAGACTTACATACCTATGTACGCATCAGTTATGCATTTGTAAGCCATTTTAGAAGTCTGTAAGTGATACATTAATTATCTTGAAGATGAAGAATGATTGCTTGCATAATATTAGCATGTAAAGAAAAAAAACAAGATTTGTCTCTATTAATTGTTGAGCAAAATCAATTCATCTGCAGTGACAAATTAGTTGAAAATACAATTTTTGTAAACTGAATTTTATTACTATTCCTTTCTGTTTCTTGTTACCCCAATATACATAATTCTGCGCTACTTCGTCTGTCTTACGGTAGAAATAGTATTGCTGCTCTCCAACATTATTACATTACAACTTGGAAAAAAAATAATATTAATCAGACACTTCAAAAGCCTCATGCTGAAATAATGTTTTTAAAATAATGAAAGAACAACCACTGTTTTCTACAGCAAGACTATTTTTTTGAATTCGAGATAACAACGCTGTATTACAAAAGTAAAGGTTAATTTGAAGAAGAAAGGATTCTGGTTGCCTAATGATGTCATCATCTTTATACCAAATTGTAATTTACAGTTGAATCGAAGGATGTTAATTCTTCTGTGGCTTACTTTGAGTGATAATAAGGGGCCGGTTGGTGTGGTTCAGATAAAAATAGCTGTTACATTTAATCTGCTCACTAGTGATAACCTTTATTTCCCTTCACACTATGCTTTTGAAGTCACAGGAGACTGCTGAGCTCCAGGGTTTGCTCTTCAGTTTCAGAGATGGTTGCTGTGCACACATTACACTTCTTCAGCACCTGCTACCTTCAAATAACTGGCCATGGAAAATGAGCACCCTTGTGAAAATCCATAACCTCCCCCACTGTCAAGTGCCTACCTACTGACAGTCAAACAGAACTGGCAGCCTGTGACTTTGGAAGGTGGCCCTTGAATGTCTGAGTTCGTTATGGAGTGAAGAGACAAGAACAAATGTAGCGGTGCAGTCCTTGTCGCAAGATGAGTCTCTCACCCTGCAGCATTTTTAATGAGAGGAAGAAAAATTGTCGTGTTATTCCTAAGATAATTAGAGAAAATTTCTGTCCTTAAAAATGAAGTAGCTGAACATCTGAGTTGGATTATCTATATAACAGTCAGATAGTGATACCCCATGTGCAGGAATTGAGAGGAAGGGGAAGAAAACAGAATTTCTGTCTTGCGTAGTCCCATGGTTGCTGCTCGGAGGATTGAAGGGCTGTGCCTCTTGTGGCTGAGGAGATCATGGGACCACAAGACTGTCACACTGAGGTAATTCCACAGAGGCCTGATACTGCGTTAGCATTATGCCAGCGTGTTAGTAATGCAAGTAATTACAAGGCTCCCAGGGATTCAGGTCTTTTGCAAATGACCACCAAACTGGAGATTAGCCAGTAATATCACAAGAACCAAAGGCTTTAAATTAGTGCATCAATCTAGGAAAGTTAGACCAAAATTTTATTGAGTTTTTTGTTGTGACATCAGGAATGCACATATGAAAAAAGTAATCTCTCAGAGTTTTGTGCCTAGACAGTAGCTCAGGAGGCAGACAGAGCTAACAGAAAGGCAAATAATATCCTGATGCAGAAAGGTAATTCTAGACAATGGGAATATTGCATCACACCAACAATGTCATGGAATCTGTCCCTCAAAATGCATACGTACTGTGCTAATGAGCTTTCATCAGCCCACTGTGCTATAACAGGCTCCTCATATAAAAAATTCTCTTTGGATCACCTCATCACTGGAGGGGTGCTGAGGCAAAGTCCTCACAGCAGCCTGTCTCCCCAGACCACAGCTGCAAGCCGTGTACCCTAAGCTAGTGAGGTCACCAAACTGGTGCAATGCTCCAGGCTCTGAGAGGTGTTTCTCCCTGACACCACAGAGCAGAGCAAGCTGCAGCGGCTGAGCTGATGATCTCAGAGAGGTCTCTACTTAGCGTTTCATTCAGCAAAAGAAAAGGCTAGGAAATAAATAAAGGGAGGCAAGGTCAGATTAAGGCTCTCTGCTGCATGCCAGTACTGGTTCCTTTCTTCTCTTGGGCTTGGGCAATGTCCACTCCCTCAACATTGCCATATTTTCGGCTGCCTTGTGAAGTGACACTCTCCTGGGGAGCAGCAGGGTGACCAAAGCGAAGGCTCAGAGCCAGCCTGCTGGGTGATGTGGTCCTGGCAACTGACTGTAGAGTTTTTATTGTCGAGAAGTGGACTGTCTTCATTCTCCAGCCAGAAGGTCAGTTATGGTGTTATTTTTCCTCATCGTGCACAGAAGGAAAAGGGTATATTGAATGGCCTAGGGGAAAATGAGACCCTGTCTTTCACTTCCTCACCCCTCAACAGAAGGGGAAGAATGGTCACATCAACTCTTGGCTTTCAAAACCGGTACTTGTAATGTGTTAAATCTGGCCTCCATACACCTGAGCACTCATATGTTTTCTCTAGCTGGCTGGTTGCTTTGTGGAGTCTAGTCAGATAAAATGACTCTTCCCATCACAGAAAGATAATGTTCCACATGAATGTCAACATCTGTGAGATTCCTGCCCATTTTGGTCCTCGTTAATTAGGGACTGTTCTGCCTCATTGGACAGACTGGTGTAATAGCTTGGGATCAGAGTAGCATAAAGATTGTCACAGCGTGAATGATCTTTTGAGCAGCGGGAGGTAATGATCCTGCCTGAGGCAAAATACCATTTCCGGCGTGTTATGGGGCACTGTGATTCTGTCCCACGCTTCATTTAGTCTTTTTCCAAATACTGCAGTTTAGCCCCTGAAAAATGCAGTATTTTTATTAGTATATTCCATCTTCAGTATAGTCCCATAATTCCTGCTGGATGTGGGCCAGGTGAGCAGGGGCAGAACATAGCACTTAAAACATGAAATGCCAGTTAGAAGCTCCAGCCCATGCAATTTTCATGCTGAATGTTTTTCCAGAAGGTGACAAATAATTCATCTGGAGAATGAAGAAATTCTGAGAATAAAGATTGAGTCTGCTTTTCCCCCAAGTCCACCCCACCAGCTTTTGCGCTTCCATGAACACTTTTAGAAAAGACTAGTCTGTTTAGCCTGTGCTCAAAGGTCACAAATGATTGCTTTTGGCTCATATGCAATAAGCAGTGTTTTCTTTTTCCAGTGTTGTCACAATTCATTTTACTTTATAGCCGAAAAGTAAATGAAAGAAATAGCTGAAGGCATATTTGTGAATAATTACACTTGCACTACATTTCTTGAGAGTTTGCGGGGTAGATTCGTGTGTAAGATTTGATTGTTTTCCTTGTTACAGGCAGCTTCATTATCCATCCAATGTTTGCAATGGATTGTGAGGCACAGTAGCAGATTACGGAGACAGCATTCTAATGTTTCATCTGGAAATGGAATAAATAGATCTTTTTCAATTGCAAGGATATGAAATGAGCTTTCAGGCTGCTAGATTTGGAAAACAGCTAATTAGATGGTGTTTCAGGCTCTCCTGCTGGGACGTCTATTGCATATACTGAAGGAAAATCTGCACCCTACAAGTTGTCTCGGTCTTCAGTCCTGCAAAGCAGTCTGCAGTGCCAGACTGGTGCTGGGGCCACAGGGGTGCTCCTATGATGGTGGGACTCATCGAGCAGTTGATGTGGCGCTCCAAGAAGTTTGTTCCACTACAACTCAGATGTGCCTGAATTGACACATGGCCAGAGTCAGTCCACATTGAACACATGATTTTGAAAAACTCATTGGATACTAGACTTGTGTTATGGCCAACCATGGCTGTTGGTGTGGGATTGTTCTGTTCTCCTGCCCTGTTGGTTGGTGTTCAGAATGCAGCAGGGACCATGTACTGTCTCCCTCGGGTTGTCATGGCATGTTCAGAAAAAGAGTGGGTGTCACTATCTAGGAGAGGGAATTCGGACTAAGTGTGAAGAAATCTTTCAGGGAAACCTTTGAAATAGCTGAGTGTAGTAGGAGAGGTTAGATTTCTTGGAGTTTTGGGGAGTTTTTTTCGTGCTAATGAAACCAAATCCCCTCAGAAAGTGGAAAGTACGGGCCAGTGCTTATCAAGCCTTTTTGATCTCTGAATCCCTCAAAATCACAAGTAGCTTGTGAATGGAAGTCTACTGACAAGAGTCTTGCTTCTCCTAGTTTCCTCATGTGGGTCTGTGGTAGTCCAGGGATTCTCGGATATCAATGCAGAAGCAATCTGTCTAGAAAATGTAGATATCAACAAAAGTGTGTGTGTGTGTCTGAGGATGGGGAGGGAGTTCAGATCTACCTTTATTGCTACATAAAAGTAGCTCAGAAAAAGGTGGCTTGTTGTCAGACAGTATGATTGCCCACACCAGTAGGAATGAAAAAAGCGAGTCCAGGAGTAAAGTCTGTGCAAGTGCTAATCTATGCTCTGGCCTACTGAGAGTGAAAATTTCCTGGGTTTTCAGATTGCTTCTGAGCTTGTGATCCCTTATGAAAGGAAATCTAGATGTGGGAGGCAATGAATGAAAGAGGAACATTTCTGCAGGCTTGCTTTCAGTTCTCTGCATAAGTTCCAACGTTTGAGCATTCAAACTCAATAGCTTGCATATATAAGATATATGAACAACTACTGACAGGTAAAAGCCGGTGTGGCAAGAGTTCAAAAAGGCTTTCGGTCCCTTATATTGGTTCAGTGGGGTCATCTCTAGTCTGTGAAGGTCCCGAGCACAGGCTGGGTTTTCACTGAAAATAAGTTGATCAATTCTTAATTCATAGAATAGTGTGGGTTGGAATGAACCTTAAAGACCACCTACTTCCATCCCCCCCGACAATGGGAGTGTAGAACTCACGTGGTGAACTCTCACTAACCAGTAGAACAGAAACAGTGTTGTTAGCAGGGTTTGATATATTTTAAATCATTAGGCTACTTTTAGTAAAGCAACTCAAGGTAAAAGCTAAAATCTTTTTCCCATAGCGTAGACAAAGCCGAAGAAGGCACACTGCTTAATTCTCTCTCCAGATTGACAATCCATCTGTTAAAGTATCTGTGTTGTGACAGTCGTCAACAGAAAATGTTTTGGGGAGAACTCCAAGAAAATTCACTCCCAAAATGTAGGAAATACCTCATCCTGCTCTTTTTAGTTTAACAAAGAACTTAAAACTCTTTAAGCAAATATGTCTATGTGTTTCTATATATATTCATATATATTATCTATGTATTCAAATACGGACATACCATGCATGTATATAGAAAGAGAAGGGGAAAGATGGGAACAGGGAGAAAGAAAACACAAGTATGTAGCATACATTATATATAGATGATATACATGTTGTTTTATAATGTACATTATACATATATGTATAATCATTATACATATGTTTCTATACCTTCTGTAAGCTAACAATGAATTTCTTCTTTAACTTTATAAATTTCTTGGTCCTTTTGAACACTTCTAATTTCTTAATCTACCAGTCTAAGTCATGGCTGAAAACTTCATCCTACCATTTCTCCTTAGTGATGGGCAAAAGAGAAATACAGAAAGAGTTCATAAGGAATTTTGGTTTGGATTTCAACAAGAATGGGTCAAAAATTAAAAGGAAGTCAGATCTTAAGATATTATTGTACATAAATTGTAGGTAAATTATTGTAGTTCTTCAGGTATGGTAAATCATTGTAGCATAATTGATTTAAAGGCAGTGATGATGATTCACATCATGCAAAGGTTAACTGGCCTAGAAATTTCAGAGAAAAATTGTACTAAATGCTGTGTTTTCTTAAGTCTATAAAATCTTAATGTAAGATTGCTGAGTCACTACTGCAAGTTAACATACTGCTAAGATTTGGCTCTGTAGGAAATGAGTTGTGCAAGCCAAATTTCAGGAAGAGGTATGAAACCAGTTGTGTCTACCATTCCATCTGTCCAGGTTTCCCTATTAACATTTCCAAGGGACAATAATTTATTTATTGAAAATCTAAAAATGATACATAAACTCCACTTTTGTTTTCTACTGTTAAGACTAACAGCTGTGTCTAGTGAATGGTTAGGAAGGATCCTAGCTCTCAGAATGTTACAACAAAAATGAAAATCATCAAGCAATGAGAAGACATTAGCTTCATCAATTTAAAAATGCTTATTACGTTACTAGTATAAACTTCTTGATGAAATATTTCTCCATAAGAGTATTTCTCCAAAGGTGATACTCTTTAGAATAACTTAAGAGGACCCTATTAGTAGAGGATACATTCTGGTATATAGACAAATAAAACAGTTTTCATTTTCTTACTAAAGATATCACAAAGTGGTTGCTATTAGAGTTAGCTGATCAGGCTATTGATATTTTTCACTCAAAAATTTCAAATGAAAGGTCTATATTTACATGTTCTGTCTGAAAATTTTTAGGTTTTTTACAGGATGATTTGAAGCCCTTTTTTGGTTTGTTTCCATATAAAATGTGATTTCTTGTCTTACTTCCCTCTAACACATCAATACCAAATCAAAGCCAACCCCCTAAAATACCAACAAAATGGTACTAAGTCATTGTGTCGTTTTTAATTTTGATTGAAAAAGATCTCCATTTCTCTGCTGTGTACACAGCAATGTAGAGAAAATGGTATCTGGCAACAGGAAAATTTTCACAAAACATTATTGTCTTATTAGTTTAGGAACTTGTACAGAAATTTCTGTTTCTTGAACAAGCCACTCTAAGTCTCAGTATATAACATGGCTTTAATGGAAGAGTTCAGTTTTCTCCTTGGCTGTGTCAACAACTCCTGAGCATAAGGTAATCGCTTCTGACCTTCACTTCCCTTTCCCCGTGAAATATAAGGCAATAATTGTACTTAAGTGGTTATGTTACTTGAACAGTTGCACAAACTGTGCAGATTCTTGGATTTAATGGCTGTGGAAGTGTGATGGGATGCTAGTATGACTTGTTTTTTTCCATAAAATCTTCATTTTGATAACCTAAGTTTTCATCATACCATATAATCAAAGTTGCAGTAAACTCTCAAGCTATTCTTCCTCTCCAGACATTTTCTTCTTACAGTTTCATCTCTCTTCCTAAATGTTCTTCTAAGTAAAATAAAATATTAAGTGGACTTTTCTTTTATGTTAAATATCTGCATTTATTGAGTTATTATAGTTAAAATCAGTGTGGAATATGTTTAGAGTGGATTCTGCTCATGGAAAATGGACACAAAAAATGAGTTCTGAACAAGAAATACTGCAAGACATGCTAAAATCATGAAATGTTATCCCTGTTTTCTAGTGCGAAGGAGAGATAGAGGGCAGTATAAGTTTATTTTCATTTTAATAATACATTGAAAGTGTTTTCCTTGATTTAAATTAACAGTACTTGAGGATGAGCATCCAGGAGGTGTTAATCTCAATGATAAAAAGCAAAGGGGTTCAAAATGGGTGAATTCCCACAACTGTTTTAAGTAAATCTGTCTGCAGACTCCTGGCATGATGTTCACTGCAGGACTGGGTTACAAAAATTAAATAAGTGAGTTTAACAAACAAGTTCATAGAGAAGAGAAGCTCAGTGGTATGATGGGGGTAGTGGAGTGAATGTGTGTTCTTGCTTTGTTAGTCCAGGCAGATCAGGGTCATCTTCACAGTGAGGGCAGGAGTTTTCCCAGAGCTGTACTTTTAACAAGTAGGTGGACGAAGCAAAATTCAGCGAAGTCAGTTGGGTTGTGCACGTGGAGGCCAAATGCAGTAGAATGAAGAGCTGAGGACTGGGAATAAAGGAAGACAAAGAGCCAAGGATTGAGGCTGGAAGGCAATGACAGAGCCCAGAGAGAAGTGAAGGAAGCAGCACAGTGGCAGAGGTTGAACATAAATGGTTCAAAGGGGAAGAGCAGTAGGTATCGAAAGGGGTGAGACAGGAGACAAGTGAAAAGGATGAAAATTTGCCTTGGTAATCTCTTATGTAATGCAAGAGGTGTGATAGGAACAGGGTCTCAATCCCTACTTTAAAATATTGTTAAGGTATGTTTGTTTTAGAGTAAACATGTGGATATAAGTAACTTCTACCTGCAGCGTGGCAAAGGAGAGTCTCTCTGCCCCTCAGCACTAGTCCCTGTGCAGAAGAGGACTTGCTCAGACATCAAGGTGATGCTTGGTGACCACCGAGCATCATTTGGGTGTCGATCCTCACTGCTAAGCTACACAGACTCTGCTGTTGGGAGGGGGTGGGCGATTTGATCAGCTGTCTTTGCCAAAACTGGTCCCAGGTTTTTTCCTGAACATGCTCCTGTTTTTTTCTGAATATGCTTCACATCGCAGCTGTGTCTGTGCAGGAGAGAGGGGCAGGGTTTTTCGCCTGTGCTGTCCAGTGATTGTCACTGCTTGAAAAAACTGTTGATGTTTTGTTTTGTTTTCTTTGAGCAGATGGGCAGAAGAAGGTTCAAGAAGAATTTGACATAGACATGGACGCGCCAGAGACAGAGCGGGCGGCTGTGGCAATACAGTCCCAGTTCAGAAAATTCCAGAAGAAAAAAGCGGGGTCCCAGTCTTAGTAGCTACCTCACAGCTTAAAACATAGTAATCCTGAAATGATTTATCAAGAAAATCAGAAATAATACAAAGATGCATGTACAGAAAATATCGGTATTTAAAACCCCATTGGCAGATAACAAACCATGAGCTTGTGTGTGACTTTGTCCCAGATGTTTCACGCATGTTATCCTCTGTAACTCACCATTTTACTTGATGTTGTAATAAAAAGTTAGGGTGAAGTAATTAAAGTGTCTGCCTTCATCTGTCTTTTCATATTAGTCCAGCAACCACAGCATTACAAATGAACCCAGCCCAGATGCCTGTTTTCACATAAAGCTTGGAGACATAACAGCACCGTATGTTACAAGGGTTTTGTCGAGGGATGAGAGCACGTGTCTCAGCCCTGCTTACCTCATTTGGAGAATTCCAGCTGCCAGCCAAATGTGACAATAAAATTACTTTCTCATCATGAGCTGGAAGTAAGAAGTTGCTGACAGAAACTGGCTTGAAGGGAAGAGGTGTAAGAAGCAGTGAGCAGTTTATGTTTGTTTTGCAATTATGCCAGTAAGGTGGTTTAAGTGGGGAAATTGCCCCCATCGTTCCTCTTTGCATGATAATGTTCAGAATTACCCAGCTTGGACTACACTGACTGTTACGAAAAAAAAAAAGATCAGGCACAAAATGCAAAATGCAATTCCAAACACCTCCCCCCTCTTTTTGTTTTTTAAACAGAAGCTGACTCTCTAAAGTCTCTTTTTGATGCAGCTTTTCAGTCTCTACATAGTCAGTAACTATTTCTATACCATCTCTCTTCATATTATTTTCAGAATTCGATGGGTAAATCATAATAGACTCCCTGTCTCCATTTGCACTGCTCTGTATTCAACTTTATATGAGCCCCTTACTTTAACACTGGATTAGTCCAGTTTTTGATTAACAATGTCTGTTTTAAATTGGGAAGTATTTCTATTTTCTCCCTGTTGTAAAAGAGTGACAGACCAGTTTCAGGTTGGATCTAAGTGAGGATCTTGCCTGGTTTTAGACCTGACTGGGAATTGGCTGCACATATAGTGTATATAGGAAGGTTCAGAAAAGATTTAAATGAGTACTTTGTGCTCAGAAAAAAATGCAGTGTTTCACAAATAAACCCCAAATAACACTGCTGCTTTGCTGAAAGTGTGGTTTGTGGAGGCCACAGATTCCCTACTTGTCTTTTACAGAGACTGCTCACCATATAATAATCGCCTTAGCATAATAATTTAAAAATTGTAATGGGTTTGGATTGTGTTGTTGCCATTTTGTTTAGATGAACATATATCTGTAATAAAGGACTGCATTTGCGTTCTCCATTATGTCATTCGAAATAGCATGAGCTCTGTAATGGCTGCTTAATTGAATAAAAACTATGGGTAAGCACTAGGCTTTTATATTTTATCTGACATTCCTTGGACTTAAATTTCCTACACAACAGGAATAATCATATGGTTGGGACACAGAGAAAATGATTACATTATTGAAGCACAGCAACAAGGGCTGTTGGTAAATGAATTATGGGTCTTTCAGCAGCAAGGGTATTCTGTAATGTGAAGTTCAGAGTGCATCTTACAAATGCATTCTTAATATACCGTAAAACATAAGGAGGAAATAGTGAACTCGAATGAAATCTGGATTAATTGTGGCTGCCCTGTCAGACAATTTCCTTTTTATGAAAATGTGTTTGCATCACAGATTTGGTTCATGTTCCTGGGAGAGGAGAATTTTCTCACTTCTGAATCTTGCTTTACATTGATCTTTTGTTCATATCTAAGGTGGCAGTTTTTAATTTCCTTTCTTACCACTAACTCATACTTTTCAGAGACCTATCTGGATGTTGCTGAGGTGAAGAAAGGAGTTTGATTCAACCAGGAACTTCATTAAGATGGGCCAAAGAGAACACTCCAACATTACAGATACTATATAGGTATTTTAACTTCTAGACACTCGCTTGGCTCGGTAGTTCACTGGCACTACCTAACTGGGAGAAACCAAGCCATGGAAAGCAAAATTTAAATGAGGACCATGTCTGTGCTGATAAACCAAAGGTTCCCATAGGTGACATAAAAGATTATTCAGAGATGTAGATTTTGCAGGAAACAGAGTTATCACTCCCACCACATACACCCACACCCTCCCCAGATACTTCCATACTGCTTCTGCTCCAAATTACTGTCAGACTGTCCCAAAAGATAGCAACCTACAGCTGAATGATCGGAACAATTTCCTGAGCCTTATAAATCCTTTGTTCACATTGTTGCCTGGACTGTAAAATAACCTGTAGAAGTAAACAGCAAAGGAGACTATTAGAAGTAAAGAAACACCATCAGAAAGCACAAGAATGCCCAAATGAAGAAAAAAATCATTCTATCAAGTTCTATCAAGAACAAAATGCTATCAAGTTAAACACAGAAAGGCAAGCCAAAGCCAACCTGTGGCTTGCTGAAGGTAAATGAAACTTTTTTCAGACACTCCTCAGACTGGTAGCCTACTGGAGCCTTGTGGGGATGTGGGGAATTAGAGGTCTTGCAGAAAGTCAAAATGAATCTTGCATTAATGCTCAGAGCAGAGGCTCCCACAACAGGGATTGTTTTTAGAATACATCAGCCTAATGAATTAATCCACAGACTGAAGTGCCAGCAGAAGAGAGTTTGGAGTAACCTGGAAAAATTAGTAATAGCACATTGCCAGGACTGGATGAGGTTCACCCATATCTCGCAGAGGAGCTCAGATACACAGCGGTTGCCTTATTCAACCCATTGCTCATGCTGTCTTCAATTCCAGGGGAATAGGTAGTAGTAAATTAATGACAGATTTTAGAAAGGGCTCTAGGAGGGTTCAGAGATTTACAAAGACTGTCTTCATCAGGTAGCTCGAGAGAAACTGTGACATGACATAATACAACTTTGACAGGACTCTCGTGAATGTGTCTTAGAGAACTTGAGCAGTCTGGGAGCAAATGGTCAAGTCCTCTTGCAGAAAAGCAACTGGTTAAGCGACTGGAGCTGCAAGGGTGGGGTGGTATGTCCAGTTCTCACAGGAGTGGGGTGTCACCAGTGGGACTCCAGCGACATCTGTGTTCTGCAACATTCTTAAAATTCACCTGAAAAGAGGAATGATGAAAAGTGAGGTGAAAAATTCCTATATTGGTGCTTTCTACACAAAAAATCCAATTCTTTGCTCCTTAGTTTTATAAGGAGGCTCCCTGAGACTCAACAGGATGGGAAGGCCATGTCAGGACCATGAGGTCACCAACAGTCCTGACTGTCCCCTGACCACCCCTAGGGCTCCCCCCACCTTAACCATGGCCAGGACCCCATGTAAATCCCCTGGGGCTCCCCAACCCTGCCCAGGGCCCCAGGCCGCCCACCAGTTCCCCAGGACCATCAGCCCCTGCCTCAGCGATGCTGCAGCAGGACCAGTCTCCTGCTCCCCACAGCCCTGTCCTGCCCAGCCATGGTCCCACCAAGCCTGGGCCCACCGTGTCCTGTTTTGTCCCATCCCAAGGGAGGTGTCTGATGCCTGGGTCTGGAGTTGCCCTGGTGCTTCCTGGCTGCCCTACCCCTGCCTGGAGCTCCCACAGTCCTGGCCCCAGGGGCCTGCCAGCCTCACTGTGCCCTGCAGTCTCCCTGTCCACATTAGGGGTCTGCCCCTCTTCGTGCCCCAGTGTCCCTTCTAGGGAGGAGAGAGGGATGTAGATAGCTTTTGATTGTATGTATGAAGGCCAGAGGCCCCGTGGAAACAAGTGACATTTCCCTCCCCTGGCTTATTTGCCCTCAGTCACCCAGTCTGCAATGCAACACAGCTCAAATCTGTCCTTCGAGACCAAGAAATTGTCAGGATCCCCCAGGCAGGTCCAGGGTGGGTGCAGCAGTGTCCCCATGGGATTCCTTGCAGCAAGACATGCCCACCAGGCTGCTCTTTGAAATGGGCATTAGCAACTGCAGCTGCGTCATCTGCTCCAGCCCTGGCACAACATCTCAGCTTGCAGCCTTCTGGAAATTGCTCCAAAGTATGTCGGCTGAGCACAGCAGCCCAAATATGTCTGTGAAAGCATCTGCCGGAGTATGCAGTGGAGGTGGATGGGTGGAAGGGAATCCTCTGAGCAGCAGAGAAGCACAGCTGGGAAGAGAAAATGCTGCTGAAACTTAGTGAGCCATCCAAAGGTGACTTCTCTTCAGCTTAGGCACTTGACTTTTCCTGTCCATCCTGTTGCAGGGCTCACGCCTCAAAGGAGCACAGGCCCTCCACTGTGAAGCTGGCCACTGCCAGGAGGTGTTCATGTACCCAGTGAATCCTACCTGCCACCTAGTGCTTCCCAAACACCGGTCCGAAGCACACTGGATCCCAAGGAACTGTGCAGCAGAGAGGGGGCATGCCTATGCGAGACAGCAAGCATTGCTGGAGGCCATGGTCCCTGCTCACCCACATCAGAAGACCAGCTGGAGCATGTAATGGTTTCTTCTTCATTAAAAACCAAAGCGTGAGGAGGTGTTTGTAGGGGGTAGGACATGGTGCTCTCCCAGAAGGTATTGATGGCCCTGGTTTGGGACATGGCTGTGGTGTACATCTCACCCTCAGTGGTGGTGCCCTTGTGTAGGCACAACCAGAGGTCTCTGCATCTGAGAGGCACCTGAGGTGTCCTCTTCTACCCTCAGTCATTACTGCCAGCTCTCATTTTAGACCTGGCAGCTGACTGTGGAAACTTCCGAAATAAAGTCCCAGCAGTTCAGCTGGATCTCCAACGAGGGCTGTTTGGGCTCGGTTGCTTGATGTTTCCTTCAACCCCACAAGCTAGCAGGTGACTTACAGAAAAGGAAGCTTCCTAAGGTATCTCCTGACAGCAGTTTGTTGTGAGGCTGCAAGCAGTGCTTAGACTCCGGTGTCACCTCAGTGCCACAACCATTATTGACCATTTACCAGTCACCAAATTATGGTGACTGGTAAATGGTCATTTAAATTTAAATGGTCATTTAAATTTAAATTTGACCATTTACCATAATCCATTATTGACCGTTTACCAGTCACCATAATTTTGACCTGATCTGGAATCTTTTTGAATGTGGTTATCACAAGCCTCAGATCACTGGACAGGCCTGGTCTGGCCCGTTATTTACTTGCAGTACTAATGGATGTGACAAACCTCAGATTTAAATTGTGGTTTAACCTAAATTAAATATTCTTTATTTCAATATCAGCTTTATACACATGTTCAAAGCCTCATGAGGAAAAAAGGGAGAGTGTATTATTTATATGATTAAATGAATATTTAGACATCTATGCCCTGTAAATATTCAAGTGAAGGTATCATTCCCAGTCTGAAATCAGCAAAATTGACCTGTGTTGGTTTACATTATCAAGACAATCTTCGCAGTGAAAAGATCTAGGAACTCAGCCTAAAGAGAGAAGCCATGCCACCTTTAGTCCATTAAAATCTAGTCACGAACGGGTTATTTAGCTCAACTCTTAAATTGTGGCAGTGCCTTTTGTTTTTTTGTATTTTTTTTTTTTTAATCCCTAAACTCTCCCTGGCAGATGGTCTCCTGCCTTTTAGTATCTCTACTGATGGTGAGTCTAAAACCTTCCTTGGCAGCTTGTTCCATGGCTGACCTTTTCTTAAAGCTATAAAGGTTGGTTTGTAGTTAACCTAATTCCTCCCTCCTGCCATTTCAGTTAATTTGTTCCAGACCAGCTATACCCAGTTTCCCTAACCTTATATCATAGGTCTACTTTTCCAACTCTTCTCATCAGTTTTTGTTATTCTCCTTTGAACTCTGCCAATTTATCTATGTGCCTGAAAGGTAATGCAGCCATGCAAATGAGACATAACCAGTGTCAAATACAGCAGCATAATTATCTTGGCTATTCTACAAGTGATGATCCCCTCACCACAAATTTACATGGCTTTTGGCATTTTTTTGGCAGCATTATTTTGTGGGCTTATAGTCAGAACATAATTTCCTGTGAATATGGAGCATCTCTGCGGTCTCTCTGTCTAGTCAGGATTTTCCCCTTCTTTTCTACATGAGACTACATTGGCAGTAAAACACCTGTCTTAATTTTATAGCCTCACTGCACCTTTGCAATACCAGGTTGAAACAGAAATCCAGGTAAATGTCCTTATTTGCAGTTCTTTGGCCTACAAATCTGACAGACATTATGATTGGTTCAGACTTTTTTTGTGCTTTGCCCTTTCCTATTACTAAATTATTAGAGTCAGGTGCAGAGGCTTCAGTCTTCTCTAAATCAACCTGTATTGGAAGCTCAGAAAAGGTTTCAATGACTCCTTAATTTATTCTCAAAAGTTATCTCGCCTTTACTTGCGATGACTAATTATTTGATAAGAAAAGTCTGAATATCCACATCTAAAAATAGCTCTTGAAATAAGCCTGAGGACTCTTGCCCCTTCTCAGTGCATTGTGATTGAATGCTCTTTCGCAAAGGCCAGACTGATACTATTACTGACTTTGAGTAGTAGTTTCCACCATAAATATTCCCAGTGAAGTCGTCAAGACTAATGTGACAGGAGGAGGGTGCGTGAAGGGACACAAGTACACAAAATATAGCGGCTTTCTGTACTTAGCTAGCGGCTTTGGGCGAAATGATATTACTGTTTTTCTGTAACCGTTGTCATTTCTTCTTGAGAGCCAAGTTGACATTTAATATAGTGAATGATATAAAAAAATAACCACAAGATGGTGGCAATGATTAATAACAACAATAACTACAGGAAGGGGAAAACAGACACACCTGTCGAAGACTGGCATCTCTCCCAAACACATTAAAACAGTTCAGATCACGCACAAAAGCCACTGTGACACGTTTCTTTGTGTGGCACAGGCAAACCTTTAATCGTCCTCTTGATGTGGCCAAACTCAGTTGTTGTGGTGGCTCCTCTTGGCCGCAGGGACCTTGCTGGTCACGACTCCGCTTTGTGCAGGGTCAGACATGGGAAATGTGTCTGGTCCCCACTCAAAATAATGCCCAGAGTACTTGGTCCATCCAGGAGTCCAAAGAAAGCAGTTTCTGAAGTATTACCCATCCCACAGCACTGTAGAGCAACGCAGTACAAAATTATGGAAAAGCTGTGATGGCCAAGCTTCTTCTTACACTCTATGCAGTCAATACTGTTCCTACTGTTAAATTAATCACACATTTACCGATTTACCCAAAAACAATGCTTACACTTCCACTTGCACTTCTAAGTCTTCATAACACATTATATGTTATGTGCTTCTACTGAAAATATTGTGTGGGGGTACACAGTTCTCCTTTCTAGGAACAAATTTATTTCTTTGTTTTCAGTCTCAGATAATCAGATAATTGCACAAAACTAAGCCAGGTCCTGCATAGACTTGGGGTGGTTGTAGCTTGCAGGGTAATTTGTTAGCTGTCGGGAGCGCACATCTGCCTGCCTGCGTTGGCAGCTGACTGACCTGGACAGGCGAGCCTCCTTGCCAAAACACCAGGCAGCCAAAAAAACAAGCACCAGTGCTAGGCCTTTTCAGTGATCAGTCACAGGACTGTGCAGTCATCCCACTCCTCTAAAGCACAGAGTGGTCCAGGAATTGGGCACAGCTTCTCAGGACCCAGCAGGTGAGGAAGAGGATGAAATGGCACATGGGTGGAGGATGGTAGCAAAGCATGGGAGCAGGGGTGAGCGAAGGAGGGCTACCAAGATGGTGAAGGGGCTGGAACACCTCTCCTACGAGGACAGGCTGAGAGAGCTGGGGTTGTTCAACCTGGAGAAGGGAAGGCTCTGGGGAGACCTTACTGTGACCTTTCAGTACTTAAAAAGGGGCCTAGAAGAAAGATGGGGACAGACTTTTTAGCAGGGCCTGTTGCGATAGGACAAGGAGTGATGGTTTTAAATTAAAGGATGGGAGACTCAGGCCAGACATGAGGAAGAAATTTTTCACACTG
>VWYH01004897.1:884261-994340 GCA_013399365.1 Pampusana beccarii | reverse complement strand
TGGGCTTTGAAGGTCCCTTCCAACCCAAACTGTTCTATGATTCTGTGGTTCCATGAAGGTGATTGCTGTAGCAGAAAGGGTGTGGATATGGGAAGGGTGAAGGGAATGTATGTAATGACAGCGCGTAAAGGAGAAGGCACAGAGTGTGGGTAGAGAATTACAGCATAAAGGGTGGGTGGGTGGAGGGGGAATGGTGGCAGGGAAGGGAGGTGATTGCCTGATACCGAAGAGCTGGAACATTTCATTTCCCACTCACTCTTGTGCTGATATAATTAATTATATAGATATTTCCCATTCGGTTATGTAAAACTAAGCAGTGTAGTGTTGTCTTTAGGGGATACCTGTGCAACATCGCAAGCGCTGAGGCATTGCAATGTGTTCAAGTTACGCAAGGCAATTGGCAGGCATTTAGTGATCACAGCTGTGCTGTGTAAATTCTGTCTTAGAGTTAAAAATAAAAATCTCAGTATTTGGTCAGTCGTCCTGTAATTTGCCCTCTGGACGTTCCCCTGACATATGGTACCTACAGTCTCTGGAGAACACCCAAAGCGTCTCTTGCATCTAGGCCTTAAAAAGCAAATCGGGAGACATCACATTTGGAGAAATTAAAATCATTGTTCAGAGGCAAAGCGATTTTATTCCACTAGAATTCTTCTGCCATCAGTATTCCCCTGATCACAGAGGCTTTCTCTTTACAAAGGATAAGTTAAGGCAATCACTTGTTTTTATCTGGTAAATGAAAATGGATAAAATACAATTTGGAAGTAGGTAAACACAGAAGTCATTTTCCACTCAGCATTTGCTCACATCTCAATGGACATTAGACCTGCGTTTATTGAAAGATAGGTTATTGCCTGGGACATTGGGATTTTAATAGAATGGAACACAAACTCCCGTTTATTGACATCTGCTGCATAGCAAAAAGATGGATGATTAGCTCCTCTATTCCTGCTCTTTTTCTGTATTGCTGTGCGAATGCACACAAGGGGGAAGTATGCATTATGCATCTTACTCTATATACCTTTATACAAAAGAAGTAAATGGTTGTTTCATAGCTAAAGCACTCTATGTTAATGCAAGTTTTTATTTGCATCAGAGAGCTACCTACATTTCCTCTGTTCTTAAATACGTATGTGAGTTAATGCCCATAATCTGAGCTAAAAGTCCACTATCTTTGTTCTGAGCTGCACATGGAAATTGTAATCCTGCAAGCTTTATAGTCAACCAGACTAATTTAAATAAATAACATTCAATAGTATTTATAGCTTAAGGCTGCCAAAGCTTCAAGGTTAGGACTAGCAACAAAGAAAAAAGCAGAAGAGTAACAGTAAAAAGAGTGAAGGAAATCCTGGTAGCGAGAAGGGGAATTCTCTTGATGACATTTTTTTACCCATGTAAGAAGAAGACAACGCCTCTCTGAGGAAACAAACACAAAATGATAAACACCGGGTTTCTTTCATCTGCACAGCAACATTCTTTCAGTGCCAACGCACAGTCAGAGCTCTGGCTCAAACGTGCACCGGTGACGTGCAGCTGGTGCTCAGGAGAGCAGGCGTAGGAAAACAGCCCCGGGTGCACCAGCGCGACTTGCACTTTGTTTCTACCCTTGAATTTTATTTGCCCCGTGTACCATGTTGCTGCACAAGGAGCCCCGCAGGGTGTAGTGTGGGGCTAGGCTGTGGGATTGCAGCCCAAGTGAGGATATGCTGTGTAACGGTGAAATAAAACTCTTGGATCTGCTTCCCAGCTGCCAGTACTGAAAGTTATCACCTCAAGATTTATCACTCTGCCCGAGTGTCCCCTGAAACTGAGCCAACCCACAGCCCGCTTTTTGCAGGTGGATGCAGCCCACCTGTGGGCACGGGTGGGCAGCTTTGGTGGGATGCGTTGTGTCCCCACACAGTGCGTGTTCAGGGGAATCGACTGCTTCATTCGGAAGGGAATCAGTCAGAAAACCTTACAGGCATCACCCGGTGCCCTTTGCAATTCACATCGCTGCAGAGCAGCAGCCCTTCTCACTCCCTGCCTTGGAAATAGTTGGTGATACGTAGGTGATGGATTTAAGACTTGCAAAACATCGCTGAAAAATATATCTCACAAATATAAACGTATATGGCCAAGGAAGACACATTTACACAGAAAGCTGATGTCTCAGCTGCTGTGAGACTTTGAGGCAGTGCCTTAGCTGTTGTGGCATGAACAGGCACGCACTTGTATTGCCTTTTTCTTTGTCCTAGCAACCAGATTTCACTCCCTCTTGGCTTTCCTGCTGCTCCTTGCGGAAACATTCCCAGATGAATAGCTTTTCTGTTGCTACACTACAGATAAGGCTTGATTGGGTTGCTGGAGTCAACATTATTATTTTTATTATTTTTAGACAATAGGCTGAGGCCTCTGATGCAAATCGAAAGGTTACTTTTGTTTGTGTACTTCAAGTTATATTATTCTCCTCTTGTGAATCCGTTTTCATCTGCTCTGTCAGAAGTGGTGTTCTGTAGGTGAGATGATTAGTCAAGGCCAGTTAATTCCTTTTATTTGTCTCTTCTCAGATATAAACTAATGTGTTGATTTCCACTGAAAAACATCTTATCTGTTGGCATTTAGAAACACTTGTCTTAGTGACCCTATCAAGGTAAGTAGTATTATAGAAGTTACTTTCCAGTTTGAAAATTTCTGAAAAAGCAGCATTTTTGTTTTCTCCTTACGGCATCAGTCAAATTAAAACAAAAGCAAGACTTGCCAAGCTTATGTAAAGCTGGATCGCACTTCAGACTGTATTTTTGTGCATTATTAAGTTTACTGAAGTCTCAGGGGATGAAATTTGCAAAAGCAAGTACCATTTAAAGTCATTGGCACTTATGCACTTTAATCTCCTGAGTGCTTTTGCAGATCTTTCATAGGCTGTGTAAATGTGCTGTATTCAACTGCAGCAGCTCCGTGATGGATGAGGTTTCTGCCAAGCAAGAAGGTTTAGCAGTGCCTCTTTTTGTAGTGCATTTCGCTGCTATTAAAAAGGTCTCACTTAAAGCAAAATGAATCCGACTTAATTTGTACCAGCTTCCAGTTATTAGCCATCCATTTATATACATAGCTGCAGTGACATCTGGTTGTTTTTTGATACGTCTGTTGAATCAAAAATAAAACCAAACAAATTCTATTTGTTACGTATCTGTATCTAGTAGCAGTTGTGTGAGATTGTCTTGCAAGAAGAGTTTTCAGAAAGAACCAATATTGTGGAACAGGTATTCTCCTCATTCCTGTTTGAATTCATCTCGGGCCTGCTCCGTGTCTTGAAAGCTCAGAGCCCGCAGTTCCGGGCAGATGCAACAGTATTGCTGAGGTGCAGCTCCTGCAGACGTCTCTCTGGGGCTGCGAAACGCGAGTGTGTGCACAAGCACAGGCACGTCGCAAGAAGAGCCAGAGGCCACGAATGCAATCGTTAAAGGCAAGTTTATTTTAGTTACCTCTCTACTGGGGGATCTCCGAAGTAGCACCTAAGCTCCCAGGCAGAGGCAACACAGCGGGGACGCAGGCGCTGTAGCGATTCAGCCCTGCTTGAAGATCGCTGGGCCTGCTGAGCTTGCCTGTATTTCAAGGCTAGCAGCAGGCACAGCCTCCCACTCTTTCTCACAACAAAGCAGGAATCTCAGATCTAACACAGAGGTTCTACTCATCAAGCACACAAGGTCAGTAAAACAATTAGTGTGGTGTATGTGCTTTTTCTACAGACAGGTGCAAGTCACTTTGAGCGTATTTACATTTAACTAAACTCCTCGCCAATCTTGCGCAACACTCCCATACAGCGAGATGAATGGCAGGGGTCTGCGTCCATCAGGGGACGGGCGCAGCAGCCTGGAAATCCTCCTGCCCGCGGATGCGCCCCTGCGAGCTCCTGGCTGCCGCCTCTGCCGCGACGGAACGCGTCCTTCTCAGCTCCTGCAGCCGCACGGGACACGTCCGCTCGCTCGAGTCCGGCTTAAAGCTGTGCTCTGAGGGAACAGGGCCTTTTCCTGGCTCTGAGATTCCCTTTTCTTGGAGGGCAAACCAAGCTGACCCGTTGCCTATTTAGGTCCTACAGTGGCTGCTGCAAGTGGCCTTGCAGCGCCGCCTTGGCAGTGTCCAGCCTCTTTCTCCAGCGGNAGGTCCTACAGTGGCTGCTGCAAGCAGAGTCCAGCCTCTTTCTCCAGCGAGAAGCTCATCTCAGGCTGAAAAGAGCTCCTGCCTGAGGCAGAGAGGAGTTTACCCCATTTCCAGATGGAGCTGATCCAATCCATTACTCCATCATTATTTACATAGCATCTACATTCACTACAGCGGTGCTTATGTTAGAAATGCTTATGTGATACCAGATGTAAATAGTTAATAGACTGGAAAGTCACACAGCTGATGGAGACTTGGAAACACATCTAATAAATCCCTCAACAACAGGGGCCAGGCGTTGGAGGCGGACTACTTGCAAACTAGTTTTCACCAAACTTGGAAAAAGTGAGAAATTAGCAAACGACGCTGAAGACATCACTTTTAATGAGGGTACGAGGCTGTTATTATATAAGCCAGGATATTTATGACTTCATAGCAATTTAGAGATTTTCATTCTACAGTCAAAAATCAGTTGGAAATCGTCAGTGAGAAGTCAATAATTTATACAGAATGCTTTTTCTTCTCACCTGAAAAGAAGGAAAAAGAGCTTATTGCTATACATTGACACTGTGCTTCTTTGATTAACCAAGACCAAATATTTTAGAGAAATCTGTTTCTCGCCTACAGGCAATCAACCAATTTAATTAAAAGAGATTTCTTTCTAAATCCCCTGTTCAGCAGAATAACCATACTATTTTCCCACTTAGTGCAACGTGAGAGGCTCTGTGGTCAGCTGCAGTTTTAGAAAAGCTTACTGCGTCTCTGCTACCTACCTTGCTAACAGCTGCATTGCTAAAACAAGAAGCAAGTCTCAGTTTCTGGGGTTAAAAGTGTGGGGGGGTCTGGGGGTTTGTATCTTTTTTTGTTTGTTTGTTTGTTTCTTTTGTGTTTTGTTTTGGTTTGTTTTTTGTTTTGTTGTGGTGTTGTTGTTGTTGTTGTTGTTCTTTTTTGTTTTTCATAAGCATAGTTGCACAGTCATGTAGAAAGCACTATTTCTCCTGGAAAAAATGAAGATCCACCTTTTAACACATTGTTGACATGTTGATGGATGATTGTCTTTGTACTGCAGTAATGGAACAATTTAAGTAGTTGGGATTTTTTCTGTGCACTGGGCTATAAGCCTTGTCTTTTGTCTAGGGCAACTGTTACACTTACTGAAGTCAGAGCGAGGAAAAAAACAGGGATAATACCTTTTCTTAGCTATGGTATTTAACTTCAGACCTTACAAGATTATCTAGTTAAGTTAATTAACTATACTGGCAGTCAGAGTACAGGTTATTTTAAGCTCTCTTCTGTGGACAAACTGTCAATTTTAAAAGACACTAGATGTGAAATATTTAGACATGAGGTGAGTTTCTGGCCAAAGCATCCAACTGTCGTGTTTAGCTATGCATACTGCCTATGTGTGTACAAACACCTGTACATTTTACAAATTCTGAAAGACAAAAGCATTTGGATTTGATACTTTGATGCTTACAAAATCTGCATTTCATGTAAGAGCTCTAATAATTCCTCATGCACAGGTGTTCTGTTCTTTCAAAAGTACGTGCATAACCCTTAAAAGAAATTACTCTTTGGAGAAAGCCTCCTGAGTGGTTTTTTTTCTGCTTTACAAATGAAGCTTAGCTCCAGGTCCAGGGCAAGCTAATGGGAAGTGTATTCACCAAGCAGTCGTTTTCTCTAATTGAATTCCTGGAGAGGAATTGCTGGAGGAGCTGGTGGCTGTTCTGTTTGCCTTGGCATCTGGCTAAGGAGAAATGAATGACAGAGATCTTTGGTAAGACAGGTACTGACTTTCTTGGGTGAAAATAAGGGGCACCATGGAAAACAGGGATCCTTTAAAGATGCATGTTTCCTTTAGCATCCCAGATTTTTTTTTTTTTTTCCCTGAATTTTCCTATGGCTGTGACATATAAAATTCAGTTATGATAAACTTTTACTTTCTTGTTTAAGAACTTATGTAAGTTCAGTGTAACTGTAATGCATATTTGTATTTCATAATCATTTCTTGAAACTTCTTTGTGTGTGTGAGTGAAGCCTAAGCCTTGAGGGATTTAATATTTAGCATATTTCTGCAATCTGGCAAGGTCGTCTTTCTGCTGATATATTTAAGTTAGGAATTTACACAGCAAATGCCATAACTATTAAATGCAAGAGAAAGCTAGAATTTTGAAAAATTAAGACACTTGAAAATAGAACCTGACCTTCTCCAATACAGGATTCCTGATGACCTCCTCAACATACGTACATGCTTTACTTAATATTTCAGTTCACGCACACGCGGTACAAACAGACACAAGCCAATCAGAAGTTTCCCCATTTTGCACTTTTCTACAGTTTTCAAAGTCACCTTTTTCCTTCCTTCAGAAATCGTAGTTCAAATAGCGAATAAAAATTTTATTCTCAGGAATCAGGGTGCGAATTCAGCTATTTGAGAGCAAATGTGTGGCAGTGAATTAAATAACTTCGCGTATTTTTTTAGAGAAGAGTAGCTCTTATGAACAAGTAATCTGTCATCTGTTCTTTGTTGCAATTTAACTTTCAGCTAATATATTATGTCAAACTTCAGCACATACAGGAAGAGACTGCTCTAATTTTAAGATTGTCGTAGTTTTTAGTATTAAAAAAGCAGCATTCACCCATCTGCATGTTAACCATCTTTAAGAGGCTTAAGAATTACAGTTTAGCAAATGTAAACTGATACAAAAAATATATTTGTTATATCTGCAGAACATACTAAGTTTCTTTGTGCTTTCCTGTGTGGAGCTGAGTACCCTGTGCCACAAAAATTTCCAGTCGTCAAGGCTGACGTGAATAATCTGCTGGCAGAGAGGGAAATGTGACAGAAACCTCTTGTCATATAGGCTTTAAAGTTAAACTAATGTCTGAGTGAGAGCGCGCTTTGTTGTTTCTGCAGTGAATGAGCTAAACGAGCACCCACTAATCCCCTTTCTTTATTACTTTGAAGGCAGAGTGGTTTCTTCCAAAGTTAACTTTAGTGTTACCAGCTGCACATCACGATATATTGTCAAACTACAGGCAGTTTCATGGTAGTATACTGATTATATTTACGAGCACCGCTAACAATTCATTCCAATCTTGAAGATGTTTATGCAGACCTTTTCCCCTTTCAACTAATTGTATACCAAGAGACAAACTTCAGAAACATTTTGGTAGTGTTTTAGCTTGAGTCATCAGAAAAAACAAGCTCCACTCTTTTCAACAAGTCTCTGCTTACTTCCTCAGCTGAAAAGGGAAATGATACATCGCTAATAATGCATGAAATACACTTGCTATTAAGGCCTGTCTTTCTACGGTGTGAAGGTCTTGGAAAACAACCTTTTGTCATTGTCTAATTGCTGAGGAGAGCAGGCATGGACTATGCCACGCTGTATTTTTATGCTAGAGCAGTCATGTTGCCTTCTGTATTCCCTTCTAAACAAAAATGGTTTTAAAATCGTTGCTCTCACAGGCTATGCCAGATCTATATTGATGAACCGCTCTCCAGGCTGCCTTGGTATTAGCCCCTATGATTCAGTCCGTGCCGAGGAGTGGGAAATGGCTTCTCCTGAATCTGTACTAAATCTCACGGCTGTTCTCTGCCATGCAAAATCGTCTGCATACCATTGCAGAAAGTGCATTGCGTTTTCTTCTTTTTGGAGGTGCAGTTTTCCTTATTGATGTATCATTACTCTCGCAGTTACTGTCGTAATCGCGGTGCACGAAAGGACGTAGCTTGACCAGCTGACATAAATAAGCCCCAGCCTCAAAATTAGACCATGGTCGTGCTGACTATTCTACTTCCTTTGTGTATCTGACTAACAAATGGCTCCAGATGCTTTGCCACATACAGCTAGCAATTATTGCCTGAAAAAAAAAATCATGGAATAAACTGATCATCAAACACTAAGCTACAGTAAAATACCAGAGCAATCCTAGCCTAGCTTACCAGGATAAAACCAGCAGGTGTTTAAGAAACCTGTAATCTTCTGGAACAGGATTAAAATTTTGCTCTTTGGGGTTGCAGTTCTTGTGGTGGCTGAAGGCACATTTATATAAATGACATGGAAAACTGAAGACCCTTTGGTAGTAAAGTGCACGTATGTAAACTTTTTGTGATAACATCTTGGTATTTGATCTCAAGCAACGACATCATTTGGGGGAAATGAAGCAGCATGCGGCAGCCAACTCGGCCACTCAAGAGTTGGTGGCAAATGGGGGAAGCTCTCACCATCGCTCCCTATGTAGTCCCAACTCTCTGCCCCTCTCTGGTCTTCAAGGCCTCCACCATCCACAGGCTCAGCAGTAGCGCACAGCAGAGGTCCCAGCAGCTTGGTCGTTGAGGTGGTGGAGCCTGGGTAGCAGTTTGCAAAGCTCTGGGCTGGACCTTTGCTGAGGAGCCCGCTAGAAGGATGACACCATGGATGAAAGCCCAGGTCTTGGCATAAAGTATAGGCTGAACCATTGCAGCAGGAATTTCATGGTTGATTTGCTCTTCTCCTTGGTATATGTGTACTTCATTAAAGCAAGATAGGTGTAGTCACTCCATACAGTGCTTCTGGAAACAAACACACTAAACAGATTTTAAGTGGGTTTTTTTTTGTTGTTTTTTTTTTTTTTTTTTAACTTTAATTTTTCTTTTGAGGAACTTCCGTTGACTAGAAGTGCTTTCCACTTTGGACTATTTTTTCTTTTGTCAAATGTGCCACCCACAGGCAATAGAGAACCATAAACCCCACACCTGCTCCCTTCCACTGGAGGATTTATTGTCAGTGGCAAACTTACTCCCTGTTCATCTGGAATCAGACCCTGAGGCAGGAAATCTGCTTCAACCAGGGCAGAAAGCACCTCACTTCCTTCATTACCCCTAATGTGGGGCTCCAATACACAATTGCTGAGGGAGCATACAGTTCACCTGCTGAAATAATTCCATTTTGAGTTTTATCCTGCTACAATACTTCTTTAGTCCTAGTACTTGAAGCTATCCATGTTCCTGAAAGAGAAAAAAAAAAGAAGAAAGACAATTTAACACAAAATGACAGCAATTCATCACAGTTTGAACTTCCAGAAATGTAAGATTTTTCTTTTTTCCACCTCTTCTCTCCCCTCATCAGACCTCAGCTCAGCATTTGGCACAATTTTGTCCTGCCAGTGCAGCTCCCCCATCACTTCTGTGCCTGCTGCCAGCTCTGCGCTGTCCCTTTCCTTCCTGTGCGGTCACTTGATAAGTGAAACCATATTTCTCTCCATGATAGATCATTTCTGGAAGAACCACTTTCAATCAGTACCAAATAGCCTTCCATGGGGAGGGCTGCTGGGTGCTCAGCACTTCTTAAAGTGTCACCACTTATGTCCCTGTTTGTCTGTGGCTCTAGGAAACCAGCTTCAGGCCACGGTTAAAATCATACTTGAGCTGTATTTTGTATACGCAGCTCCAGGTACTTAAAGGCATTTTTGCTTCCAGTGGTGGTGGAAAGAGCAGGATGAAATGAGAAAACATAGGCACCTCTTCTGAATTTCACCAGAAATCCCAACAGAGGCTGTCTTGCTCCCCTACAGTCCCTGTTTCACATGAGCTGTTTGTTAAAGGACGACCAGAGGCAAAAACTTTTAATCACAATCCACACCAGCTGCTTTTCAATCAGCAAACTTCCATCACTTCATTGAGTCACCCAAGAGGGAGAGATGCTGCATCCCATTTGTCAAGCTGCTCCTTCCATCAGCTTATTCAAAGCAACTTTTCTTTTATGTCCATCCCCCATTTTACCTTCCTTTGTTCTGCTTCCTACCTTTAACCCTCTCTTGGAGAGCGAGATACTTTATGACCGTGGTTAAGGTTCTCAAAACCCCCATCAGAAAAGGCAAGTGATGATGTCTGATGGGAAGCAGCAATCAGCCTTCAGCCATCAGACTCCCTTCTGTTCGCATGAGCAGGAAACTTTTCACAATTCAAGTTTGTTTATTGCTTGAGCTAGCTAAAGGCCATGAAATGCTAATGTTAACGCTCCGAGCACATTACTGCCTCTTTAATTTATTTCAGCTAACTTCTGTTGATGGCATTTGGGTAAGCTAAACTGCCAGTTGATCTGAATTTGTTGCGCAGTTTGATGTAAAAACCATGCTGGAAATAGATCTGTATTTAGAAGCATCTAATTAGGAAAACATCATGATAGTCAATGCAAATGTTTTCCAAAGCACTGCATCTGTGCACCATGCATCAATTGCATCTTGAGATTGCAATATCCATTTTCCAAGTCATAAAAGCCATCTAAGGAGAAAAACATGCACTTTCAGCCTGCCTGTGTGAAAGAAAGAAAGAACAAACCTCAGGTTTTGATGCTTAAGCCTCTGTGTGTAAATTTCCTCAGTGAAATAAAATAAGAAGGAAGTCAGAAGGAAATAAGAAGGAAAATTTGCAGGGCAGGACATAACAGAAATATGTGCAATGTTTATTTGCTGCATTCAAACACTGATATGCAAGATATCAGCCCAAATGGGTCATTTTCGCAGGCCCAAATTCCATGAATTATTCTGAGCATGCTGACCTGTGGCCCCCTTGTTCTTCTCTTAACAAATGTTTATGTATTAAAGTACACATACACATGTGTGTATATACACATATATGTACATACCTCAAAACAGTTCTGCTCCTTCCTGAGAAGTATTCAGGAATCAAGGGCTTGGGGTTCAGTTTTTAGAGAGAGCAGAAATAAAGCTGAAGGTGGATCAGTTTCTCTATCAGTTACGCTAAGCAAAGCCTTTCTCACAAATCCGTGATGTATCCTTTTTTTTTTTCCTTCTTTGACTTTGCTGTGGAGAGAACTGAGGGCATTTGCTTCATTCAGGGCGCTCCCAGATGTGAGATCAGCTTCTTTGTGATCTGATCTCTTAGACCTGTTGCAAGTTACATGTGGGACAACCTGAGCATGTTAGTAGTTTGAGGAAGAGCCTCTCCTATATATATTGATGAAGTCCATTGTATAATTCTCCTTCACTGCCTTCCTGCATCTTGCTACTGAAGGGAATAAATTTTCTACAAAAGATGAAAAAAAAAACCTATTAGGAGCATCATTAGCCTTTAAAAGCCTTATTGGAAAATAAAACAAACAAAGCCAAAATCAGAACCAAACCCCTTACTGGAGTTTTTCTTATGTATGCTAAAATTGATAGCTACAGACATACAATAAAAGTTGGCCAAACTATTTCGAAGTCAAGTACCAGATTTTGGACAAAATATCAATAGCAAAAAAATACATATTTCAGTAACTGGGCTAAAATACAAGTATTACTATTCTTACACATATAACATTGTTTCTTGGTGAGGTTTTGTGGAGTTTTTCATTAAACCATTTAAAATACTTTGAAAGCATTAGAAGTACTGTAGAGTCTTTTTCCTGTGCTTCTAAAGTGTTATAAAAATCCTTCAGGATCTGTGCAAGCTCTTAAAAAAAAAAAAAAAAAGAAGTTGCTCTAGTGACTAAACCTGACTAAAAATAACTAGTCCATCAAGCTCAGAAGAACAAGCAATTTTGTAGAAGTTCATCTGGGGATTTGATTATTCTTTTGAAAATGATAAAGAATGGCAATCCTGAAAATCCAGGCAGAAAAACAGATTGATCTGCCAGGTCTGTTTACTTTCTCTCCTTCAAGACAACAGGTACTGCCCCTTTTCTTAGAGTAAGCATATAATTTCTGTCCTCTAACATGTGTAGAAAACTGCTTTTCAGAAAGAACGTATTCAAAAAGTCACCACATTTCTATTTGTAGAACAACCGCGTCTTTAATGTTTCACAGTCTTATTTGAATATTCCTGCTAATGTGCATTTTTTTCCATTTAGGAAATTATTTTGTGGTAACCAAGCCCTACAATTGGCTGCAAAATGAAGCTCTTCTAGGAAACTAATTTACGCTGATTATTGATGAGATTGAGGAAACTACCATGTTCACTAGGGAAATTGAAAACACTGTACATTTTAATCTACCTGTCCTAGCCCTGGCATATACAGCACACCATTTACAGCTGTATGGCTTTCCAGGGATCTTCCTGCTTATAAATGTTCAAAATCACGACTGGCCACCATTCTTTAGAAATGAACAAACAAAACAGCCACTGCAGATCCCACTACTTAATGCTGTACAAAATACTGTTAAGGTATAAGGAAAAATGAGGAATAAAAGGAGTGAAAACGGAGAATTTAAACAGGTGTTTGGTTTTCTCACTCGCTGATATGAAGTGTCATAATTCATACAAACTCAGCACCTATTTCGTGACTAGAAGAACTGAAGTCAACAGTTCGCATGAAATAAGGATATCCTCACTGATATCCTTGGTTACAGACAAGCCTGCACATGACCACCAAACACCTCATTTTACTACCTTCTGAAGCTCTTTTAATACAAACTTATCAATAATTTAATGTTGCCAAATTCTGCAATTACAGAGGACAGCCCCATGCCAACACTGACTGTGACAGTTTTCTGCAGATATATTTTTGGACTGTCTCACTGGAAATTAAAAGAAAATAAAAAAGTTTAACAAATGTTTGTGGTAACAGTTCTCGGCACAGCCCTTCCAATCTTTAATCAGATATGGACTGGTGATGGCTCTTTGCATATTTTACATTTTTCCTAAAAGTACCAATAACACAAAACATATTCGTTTTTTAAAATTTTGTCCATTAAACAGCTCAGTTATAAGCACATTTTTTTTCTCCAACTACTTCTTTTAGAGATACCTATTGTTTGATATCATATATTAAAGAACAAAAGAAAGAATCCTGAAGTATTTCTATACCATCCATGTAATAAAGCACTTAAGAGTGCGTGCTGCCCATACGTGTTTACGGGAGATCCATTACAGAAAGTACTGGCCATGCTGAATTAATAGGAGCTTTGCCTTGGAGACTGAACTTCACAGCCTGGGCTTTAGGCATACCCTCGTTTTGCTCGGTGATCTGGGACTCGTGGTTGCTAAAACTAGAAGTTAAAAGCCTTGCTGACAAAGCTAATGAGGCTGTGAGAAATTGAATTACACAGCATTGCACAGAGGAACTATTGGAAAGAATAAAAATTCTGCTGGAAGAACTGAGAAAAACTGATGCAACATTTGCAGGACTGCTTGTTAACTTCTGCTGTCTTTCTTTGTTGCCTTCTCATATTTTCATCTGTTGTCTTTTTAGCTTGCAACATAAATAGAACATTGTATTGTGTGTGTTTCCCTTAGTCTGTAATGAAACGATTGATGAATACTCAAAATCCCTGGGCCGTTGGACTTATTTATCCTGAAACACATGAATAGTGTGCTTGACGTTCTCCAGCTGCTGTGTACCAGTCCAAGTGAACCCCACTACGTACATTATTGCACAGTCAGCTCTTAAGACAGATGATGAAATACGATTCATTGAAATACTCACCGGGGCAGAAGAGGGGCAAGGGAAAGGGTGTAGCACCTCTCCTGACCCTGGAGTGCAGAGATGACCTGTGGTGGTTGGCTATGCACACACACCTATATAGTCCCTTATGTACATTTTTACCTTTTTATATAACATATACATGGTCCCAAATGGAAACCTTTATGCCCCAAAGACGTTGGTATATCAAAGGGCTGTCAGAGCACATTTTTCTTTATTGAGCTACTTAAAACTAGAACATCGCAATGGTTTTTTGCACCATGAACTCCCATTTAACTGTTATTTTCCTTCTCCAGGGTTCATTTTGCTTTGTGTTAGCTTTGCTCCAGCAGCTATTTCTGCTGACAAACTCACATTTTTGTCCTCTACTAGGACACTTAGAGAAGTCAATAAGATTTGGGAAACCACTTTGGCCTGTCTGTACTTAAGCCAGATCACAGTGATGTTAAATGAACTCCTGTTAATAATTCATCGCAGCAGAATCTGGTTTACTTTTAGCTAGCTCTTACAGAAGAAAAAAGACATTTGGCTTCTCAGCTTCATCTCGCAGAGCTGATGAATTGCTCCCAGGCTGCTGTCCAGATGGTCCTCCAAACCAGGCTGCTGGAGAAAATCCTCCACATCTTCCCTCGCCTTTTCCTCCTGACACCCAGAGCACACCACCTCCATGCCTTGTGCCAGCAGCCCTGATACAGGAGGTGATAAATCGAAAAGGCAATTACCTGTGTATCTTCCCATTATAAAGAAGAAAGGGAAGCCTTTCACCTGCTGATGGACAGATTTAATTAAACCTTCTCCCCTCAATCAGCACACACAGCAGCAGGCCTCAAGCCCCGACATACTCAACAAAGAGAGGAGCTGTGTTACGCATTGCGGCGTTTGGGATCGTGATGGGACAAAAAATCCAAACACAAACCGGAAAAATAACAGTAGTTTTCCACCGTTAGGAAACAAGGGCTGTTTTTTTGCCTTGGCTGAATGATGTGTCCATGAGAAAACTTTGAGAAATCAGCGGTTTGTGTTCAGCTAAGATTAGGCCTGTTGTAGCTGTGGTGGGCTAAGGCTAGGAGGTAAACAAGGTTTGCAGGGAAGGATACAACTATTTGTTACAGTAGCTGGTGTAAAAAAGGGAAGAAAGACAAGTTTGTGGTACATGAGTCATGTAAATAACCTGAAAAAGAGCCATCTGCCTGAAACCATGTTTGTTTTTCCTGCCTTTGGTCTCACAAAAGTTATTCCCCATATGCTTTACCTCAACTATATTTATGTATAAAGCAATATATATTACCTAATACCTGCATTCGAATTGAAGACATGGTGGTTATATTACAAGCATATGTTAACTTAAACGTGTGTACATACGTAGGTGTCTGTAACTTAAACAGTGTGTGCTACACATAGAGATGAAAAACTACGTATGTATCTGTAGGTAGATCCCCACCTTCCCACGTGCCCCCTCCAAACAAACAAAAAAAAAAAAAAAAAAGAAAAAAAGAGAGACCAATTTTATTCGTAGTGTACATCGATATAATGTAATCAGCTGGAAAAGGAGCAGTATTCAATTTTAGTAGCTGGGGATGTGGTTGTGGCCTATAGCCTGGGACCCAGGGAAGGGATCTCTCTCCCCAGGAGCTGTTTGGTGAAAGCCTTCTTGAAGAAGCTGTAGCATCTGTGGAAGTTAACTTCAAAACAGACAAGCTCTGAACAGTCCCCCGAAAGTGTCATGATAATTAAAAAAGGCTTCATAAAACATGGAAATTAGTGTCAATTAGGGTTAGTCTCATGGGGTATTCTCGTGTGATATATGATCAAATATCTTCAAAAGCTGTACCTAACTTCCTTATTTTTATAGTCATACTACTCTTCTATCTGTCAGTCAGGAGCTGCTTTTTGCCATCTGACAGATGTTGTCTGGGTTGACTGAGGTCAAATTCAGCATTCAGAAGTGCTTATGATCAGACACGTGGAGACTACCCAGGTCTCAGAGGCAGCCAATAAGAGGAAACAAAGGACCTCAGTAAGCAGTTATTTGTATTACACTTTGACTTAAATTTGTCAGCTGAACCACCACCAGCAAGAAAAGAGAAATGGAAATGTCACAGAAGATCATAACCTTTAAAATATATGTGTATTAAAAAAAAATAATATGCCCCCAACCCAGCACAGAACCATGTGCATGTACCAGCCTGCAGCAGCGTTTTCAGCCTCCAATGACTTCACCATTGCAGCCCGCGGTCCTGCTGCTCTATCGTGGTACCTGACCTTGGGAGCACATCAGTCACTGCTCCTGGAGAGTCCCCAGAAGGGACATTATAACCATTTGGGATTGTGATAGGACAAACAACTCAAACACAACCCAGAGAAACAACAGCGGGTCCCACCAGGAGCAGGTTTGCATCACTGTCCTCACCACCGTTTCAGGAGCAGGACAGATGGCAAAACCTGTTACAATCCTGTCAGCTAACAGCATGACCGCACCATCGTTTTTTAATGATAGAAGTGTGCCATAAATCCAGTTTTCATTTGCAACTGGAAAGCGATTTGTCTGCACGTGTCAAAGAAATGTCTTTGTCCTTTGAATCTTGTTTTAAGGGGATTGCTCAACTGTTTGAAGAATTAAGATTATGTCTGATGTCTTCTGATGTGTACAATACTCTTTGCGAAACTCCTGGGATATATTCTACATATATGAAATTACTATTTTGAGAATGAAGACTGTTGGAATAGAAGTATCTTCAAGTAAAAAAGAACTAGTGATGTTCTGGACATATGCAGACAGCATAAGAAATTACCTGCATAAGGAAAATAATGTCTGTAGAAATCATGTAGTAAACACTGTATTAGGAAATGAGGGATAAATAGCAAGCTTTTCCTAAAAGTATAGGAAATATTAATTTTTGTTTTCTAAATCAGTCAACTTTTTGGCTTTTTCTCCAAAGTAACATACTTTGTTATAAGTATTTCATTTATTTATTAAACAAATGTATATACATCTATTGATTCAGCTGATATTTTCAAGCACTCTGGGGAATGTTGAGATGTGATTGACATTTTTTTTTTTTTAAATTGACACTTCTTCAGATAGAACATATTTAGGTTTGGACCCAAGAGTACTCTGCTGGTTGAAAACATCAGCTATAAAAGTTATCTGAAAGTCATTAAAACACCAGAGATGCTCTTTTACAACAAGGTCATTGGTTATAAAAAACATCAGAAAGTTTCTGCACACTATAAAGCACATTAAAAAATAACTAGGTTGCAAAGCCAACCATCTGAAGTTGCCAGAATTAGATACCCCTGCAGTACTAATGGTACTTGCTCCTCTGTGATGAAATGTGTTATGACACAGGTTTTGACTTCATAAGCCCATATCACCCCAACCCCCCCAGCCCAGTCCTATTTCTATGAATGGGAAATTACTCCTTAATTTATTTTATGCTACCTGTTTTTTATTTTGAATTCACTGTTCAGAGGCTGAACTGAACATGAAATTATTAATTGGCTCCCTGGAGATTTCATGGTTCTAATTTCATTTCATGAATGATGTTGCCAGCATCCAAGTGCTCCACAAACATTTCCGAGTTTGCACGAGGTCGTGGTGAGATGAAGTAGCAACTACCTGCACCCTTTAACACAATGAACTGAGGTATAGGGAGATGGAGGCCAAACTTTCACCTGATTTTTGGGACCTCACGTTATGACCGTATTTGGAAAATATTTATAGCATTATATATATGCAAAGCTGAGGTGAAACTTGGTAGGCTGGTGGATAGAAGCAAATGTTAAACCTGAAGCCAGAAGTTTCCTCATGAACCCCAGCAAGGTGTGCAACCACAGAACCATGAAAAAGGGATTTCTTTTTCAAAGGCTGAAGTATTTGACTCCTTCCCAGGGGTCAGGAGAGAAAGACTTCAGTGTTTTGCTGTTGAATACGAAGAGGAAAGCAGGTCCTTACAGCTGAGGCACTCCGGGTGCAATTCTGCTCCCACGGGAAATTCTGGTTTGAAATCTCAGAGTAATTTAGTCCAGAGGAGACCCCAGGTATTATCCCATTATCCCTCCTCTGCTCAGAGCAGGGCCAGCGTAGCTCAGGCGACTCAGAGCTTGTCTGCTCAAATTCAGAGTACCTCCAAGGATGGAAACACCACAGTTTCTCTGGGCAACCTGCCACCAGGCTTGGTTGAGCAGAATCAAGCCCTGTGCAAAATCAAATGAAGGCTCAAGTCTTGTGTCTGCAGAACGACCTTGAGGAAAGCATCTGATCCCTGCAGCCTTCCCTTCCTGATAGGTGTGACAGGGGCAGATAAGGCAGCTGAGCTTCTGACTCATTCAGTTGCACTCCTTGTAAGTGCTGTAGAAGTGCCAACGAAAGACCATACCAGAAGCTTTCCCCCCGTGAGATATACAGCTCCTGATATACCTCCTGATATACCTCCAACTAGAAATGGTGCTGTACCCTGTTCAGAGGGGGGCAGTCCTATCTTCTCAGTGTGAATAAGGTTAAATGAAAAGCTCAGAGACATCCAACCTCAAATTCTGCCATCTTTGAGGCGACATCATGTCACTGTCAGAGCCACAATAATGTTTGACACTACAACTGTTATGAAATGCTGAAGTTTTTGATTTTTATTAAAACTGCAGAAGGTAGAAACTGTACTGTAAAGCATCGTTTTGACTCAGAGATCAGCCGTGCAGAACTTTGTCTACATGGCAAGCCCTGGTGAATTTAAAGTCGTGGCAAATTTTGCCAAGGTTTTGGCTCTTCGTCATTTTTTTTATCCAAGTGGACCACTTTCTTAATTACACACTTATCTGCCTGCTTCTTTTATCCTAAACTGCTACTGAAGACTTTCAGAGTTAGTGACTGTAAAAATAAGGGAGATTTTTTTCCTGTGCCTTTTACTGGGACTATGCAGACTTTGGAGATAAGTTTCTGTTACTGAACCGTTCCAGAAACAAGTCAATATATTGCTAGGTAAATGGGCAAGACTTGCTCTTTTCTCATGCGTTCCAAGCTAATGTTCTTGGCTTCTTTACTGAGCTCTAAAGACTGCTTCAGAGCTCAGGCACTTGAAATTGTTTCCCATCCAGGTAACGTCCTATTTTCCTTCAGCAACTGTGCGTTTTTTTAGTGTGTTTGGAAGTTGCCCCAGGAGTTGGGATATGCCCTGGATTCCACAGACCTTGAGCTCTCTGATAAGTTAAAACATGTCAGCACCAGCTGAACGCTCTGCTGGTTCAGCTTCCTGGTCAGTTCAGCAATCGCAAATTTGCAGGGCAAAATTTCAAGCCTTTTTCAGGCCCAGCGCACGCAGCTAAAGAACTTCTGCATGGCAACCCTCACTGAAGAGCCAGGCAAGTTGTTTTCACCCTGGGCTCAGTCGTGGCTAATTTCACCAAGTCTGCTGAGCCCCAGTCCTTGTTCAGCCTTGTCCTGACTGCTCTGTTTTTCAGACAGCACGGTAAAGAGAAAGTGTCAATGTGATAATCATTGGATGTGGCTAAAACTGCTTTCTGTTCTTCAGATAATGTGAGTGATGGAAATGCTTTCATTTCCCTCCCAGGGCAGAGAAATGTGTAGCTTCAGAATGGAAATTCTGAAAGTTGTCATTATTTTATAAGGAAAAAAAAAAAAAATCCAAGTGTCTCTTTTCTGTTTCCAGCTTGCTGTGGCTGTAGAGGGTGGCTTGGGCTGCTTCCAGGAAGCTGAAGGAAGCTGCCAAGGTCATCCAAAGTGTGGGGCTCTGCCCTAGTGTTGAGACAGACTCTCGAAGCTCCTACCTAGAAACTGAATCTCCACAAAACTCTGCTAGACCCTGAATCCAGGAGGAAGAGGCTGCCAACGGGTGCACGCCATGGGATGCCAAGGCCTGTTAATACACGGTTTGTTGGCCTCACAGCCTCAGACTCAGGTTAACTGTCATTTATCTAGGGACAACTGATTGAACTGGCAGGAGACCAGGCTGGTTTTATGCTGGATATTACTGGAAATGAGAGACTGTCATGAAAATTTCAGGTCCATTGAGTGGTCTTTTCCAGTGAGAACCCTAATCATAAAGCTATGCCGAAGCAAATCTATTGAATAATAATAGTAGTTAATAGCAGTAGTCTTTTGAACAAATTTATTCTTTATGACGTCATCAGCTTTGGCATAAAGCTTTCTACATGCTCTTGAGGAAGCAAACACTGAGCATTGCCATGCCTGCTCTGGGTGCCTATGGAAATGGATGTGGTTTTGCTGTTGGGAGGGGACAGGATGGCACTGAATACAGCTCCCAGGGACCTCCTCTGTGGATGAGTGCCTGAAAAGCGGTTCGCAGCTGTAAAAGGGATCGTGGGCTTTCTGTACTTTTGAGGATGACGCAGAGCACTTTCCAGCACTCAGACTTCATCCAATCTATTTTTCCGGGTTTTTTTTGTTGTTTTTTTTTTCTCTTCTAGTCCTAGTTGCTGTATATGACACCCTTCACCTTGACCTCAGCATCTGCCCCTAAAGTCTCTGACTTGTATTCTTGTGCCGAATGGATTAAGATAAGATTCTTGATGTGAGGAGTAAAGAATAAAGTCTGAGGTTATAAAAATAACCAGGAGACATTGTCTCCTGGTTACGACAGTATTTGCTAATGGACCATAAAGAGTTAACACCTGCCTGTGCGTCCATGCACAGCTAAGACAGACACTTGAGAGTGATGTGACTGGAAGCGGCTGATTGCTGTGGTCTCCTGGTGCTGTAGCATCTTTCCCTGCCCCCTTCCACCAAGTGCGATGCAAGGATAGTGAAAAGGTTGTGCTGATGCCTTTCATGGTGATCTTGACACTGCCTGTGCAGATGACCAAAGGTGTGTATGCTTGTGGGTACCTGCATGTGTGTCTACATGCTGTAATCACAGATAATCTACTCAGCACAGGTGGCAGCTGGCTCTGTAATGCTAGATTGGCCAGAAATAACCTGCAATCCCACCTGTTCCCGGTACACCAACTCCCTCTGTTTGGCCTTGCAAACGAGGTCCAGCTACTTCCCATGTCAGTGAAGAGCAGCCTAAGTCCCAGACATGCCCCGCACATTGCAAGCCACCCACGTGAGCAAATGGACAGTCAGGTAGTCATATCTACTCTTTTTCTGGCTGCAAAATCCCAAGTATTCCTCAAAAAAAGTCTACCCTGAAAGCAGCTTCGCCCTCTCTGTTGAGTTTGTCTCGGCTCTCTTTGAAGTGACAGAAAAACTGCAGAGTTATTTTTAACATCACCTCATCAGTTGTGTTGCCTATTGCTTTGGTTCATGGCTCCTCCACCTGAGGTGATTCTGCTTATAAATACTCTAAAGGGTTCACCTTCAAGGATGATGATTTAATTAGAAGTGCAAAGAGCTATGGACCAACATGTCAGAGACTAATGAATGAGCTTTTGTGGTTGGTGGAGAGCAGCTTGCCAAGGTATCCATTCATCTCCGTACATGTAAGATGAAATGCAACTGAAGCTGTTGCCATTTAAAAATAAAACCTTATTAGATTCTAGGCAAGAATAACAGAATAAAATAGATGGGTTTTGGTGCTTAATCTGTTTGTGGGTAAGTTCAGGTGTGATTGTGTAGTCTGCCATCAACTTTAATTAAGCTTTCCCTTTGCTCCTGACCTTGGAGCTAAATATAATGTGTTCTATAGGAAAGACAGGTGGTATGAGCTCAGTGTTTTAAAGTTCAAATTGATTTAGATTACATTTAATTTAAATTTCCTTATGGAAGTATATGATTTTACTATTATTAATGCTGAAGTAATTACACAGAGGTGCAGATGCTGGTACAGAGCAGAGCCCTACAGCTCTCCAGTGCATTTCTTCATGAGCAGAAGTATCCCTGCCTCACATTTTTGAGATAATGTTATTTAAATCCAACATATTCCCAATGAGCTCCTGCTTTCCTGTGAGTCCCTGGCTGCCCAGGCAGACAGGAGATGACAGTCGGACATCAGGCACCGGCCTGCTGCGTGCAAAGACAAGGATGGGCTCCAGCAGACCTGTCCCCACCTGGGAACAGAGGTGAGATCCTTAATGCTACCAGCCTGTTTATCCTGTCCAGTGTAACAGGAGCTCTCTTCTCAGGATGGGAGCGATGTGAGCCCCCCGGGAGGGCTGGGAGCTGCAGCCCTTGGCCAGGCAGGCACGCTGGGTGCCAAGGGCAGGACAGCTGTTTGCTTTGAAGCCTCTGGGCTGAGCCTCATCCATCAGAGCTGAGCTCTCCATCCTTGAGTCTCTGAGATGTTTGGGAATGGTATACACTGGGATACACTGTGCCTTGGACACAGGGGAGCCCCTGGCCCCACTTTTCTGGCTTTATAGGAGCAGGGTGGTGACCGCCCCAGGAAGCAGCACATGCTGCAGGGGTGTGAGAACTCAGTGTGGGGCAGCAGAGGTGGTCAGGGCAACGTGGGAGCCACAGCATGAGGGGAGCTTGGAGATGCTACCAGCAGAGATGAAGAGAAGAGGAAGATGTTCCCTGGGACTCAGAGGCAGCTGCCTCGAGCTTCTGCAACCTCAAAAGCCTCTGAAAATCACAGGCAGGATGGGACAAAAAGATGTAGCCTGAAAAGGGGTGGGAGGAGAGAGGATATTCTTGCTCTCTGTGGATCTCATGTGCTTTATTTAGGGAAAAGCTGCAGGATCATCAACAGCCAGGCTCTAGCTGGTGGAAGATCTATCACAATGCATGTTTCAATATGTGCTTGTTATTTCCAGGCCCTTGGTTGCAATGTTCCCTCCCCATGCCTACCAGGGCCTCCATTATACTAAAACTAGCACTGAAACCCCTGCTTTCTCTATCAAACTGTTGAATCAGGCTAATTTACCTCATCAGGACTGGAACAGTTAAAAAAAGCATGTTGGGAAAACTTTAGGTGCAAAGAGGTAGCTTAACTTGAGCAATATTCCAAAATCTTATTACTGTATGTTAGTTTTGATGAAAAATTTCCTTAGTGAGTGCATTTCTCAAGGTTTTTCACCTTGTTTTTGCATTGTGTTGTGGATTTCTCTACTATCTTAAGATTACATTATGTCATTTTACGAAACACTTATCTTACTTGCCTTCAATTAAATAAAAGAGTCCAAAGGTTTGAACTGGGTCAGGGTGGGGTGGGGTGTTTTATGTTTTCTGGCAAACTCAGAGAATGAAAACTTGACAGTTTCAATGTAAAACCAGTAACATTCACAATTTATCTCGAACCTTTTGGTGGTGGTTGTTGTTGTTGTTGTAGTTGTTGTTCATTTTTTTGTTTTGTTTCAGTAACCTGAGAAACTGGTTTTGGCATTACTCTTCCATGGGCAAGGCCAAGACCAGTTTCTTTCACACTTGGTCCCAGACATTCTGAGATCTTATATGTGTATGTATTTCCCATTAAAAACAAACAAAGAAACAAAGAAAAAACAAACCGCAAACCCAAAAGCCATTAAAAAGTAACTGGCTAGAAATTCCTTGTGTTTATTTCTCATCCAGCAACATCAGAACAAATACCTGCAGCAGGCTTCCTCCTGACAAGCACATCCCAGAGACGGATCCTCATTTTAAGCTCAAACCATCGCTCCAAAAGGCAGGAAAGCTGCCCCTTCTCACCGTGGTTGTGTCCAGCCAACTCTGTGCTCAGGGTCGTAGAATCACAGAATCACAGAATAGTTTGGGTTGGAAGGGACCTTCAAGGGTCATCCAGTCCAACCCCCCTGCAATGAGCAGGGACATCTTCAACTAGATCAGGTTGCTCAGAGCCCCGTCCAGCCTGGCCTGGAATGTTTCCTGGGATGGGGCATCTACCACCTCTCTGGGCAANTCTCAGCCTGTCCTCATAGCCCTCTGATCGTCTTGGTGACCCTCCTATGGTCCCTGTCACTTGTCCCCTTACCTACTGCCAGGCCTGAAAAGCACTGAACACCTTCAGTGGGTGCCTGCAAGGGGGAAAATCACCCAACTCAGAGGGCAAAGGCACTCAAAGCAGAGCCAGGAGGAGGTTGCTGTGTGGTGCGGAGCCAGTGTACCAAATGCTCCCATGCTGTAGACCTGCTGGGAAGCTTACAGGGCCCTTGTAAACCCTGAAAATAGTTATAGATCCTTTTTTGAGTCAATTCTAGCACCTTCCTGCCATGAAATTCTGAAACAAAGTAGCATAATATTCGTTGTGAAAAAAGGAGGAATAGTTCAGAAAGTACAAAAAACCCCAAGGAAGGGCACTGTGTGACCTCCCAGCAGTGTTAGCTGTGTATGCTGGGCTGTGAAATTCCTACAGAGGCATTTTCTTTCTGGGGAGATGGTGAGGTTCCCCTTGGGAGTCTCAGGCGAGCCCAGAGAAAATTGATGGTGAAAAGCACTCTCTTTTCCCTACTGGAGTGCCTCATAGTTAACCACCACAGCCCATTAAGCAACTGCTGTGACCTAAAATAACCTGACTAACACTAAAACAATGAACAGGCTGTCCAAACCATATGCCTTTTTTTTTTTTTTTTTCATTTTACTTTTCCTTTATTTTAAAAGAGAGATCCCTTCTCCGGGAGAACTCTTCAGCCTACTCAGGAAAAAGATGCGCTGGAGGAAATCGCCATTCTAGCTGCTCCCTTGATCCACCATATGCCTTTTTTATGTCTTCAGGAAAAACAAGCAAACAAACAAACAAACAAAAAACCAAACAAACAACAAAACAAACACTCACCAAAAAAACCTCAAACCCATGTCCAACCAACTGAAAAAACTCACTTCAAACATGCCTGCCTATCCAGGCAAAGAGTGTTGGGAGTCAAAGCCTGAAGACACCTCAATTTACTTAAGGATTGAGGTAGAGACCTATTGCCATTCGCCCACCTGCCAGTCAGGGACGGGTATCATCCCCCCAGCTGCCTGGGAAAGTGGGAAACTCGATTGTGCAAAGCTCCTCTGGACTCTCAGTTGTCCCAAAGAGTAGCCCAGGGTTGCTTTTGTTTGCATTTCAGCTATTTTATTTGGTGTGATAATACCCCGCCTTGCTTATAACTCCTAACTCCTTTTAGCTATGGTAACACCGCTGTGGAGCTCACCTGCTTAAAAAAAATAATCAACCAAGAGAAAACTTTTAAAGAGTCAAAATTTCTTTGGTTCTGAATAGGAAAAGTAAGCTCCAACCTAAAAGCAAGGAGAGGGAAAAACTGTGCTGAGTTTAATGTAATTGTGTTAATCAGGCAATTTAAGCGAAATGGTAATGGCATGAAGAAGGATAAAAGTGTTTTTAGAAAAGGCAGGAGTGAGGGAGTTGCTAACTCATTTGAGACAAAAGGGAGAATTAATTACTATCTGTGAATCATTAAAGGGTTAGCTGAGGTTGGGGCATGGGGAAAAGTATAATGTGAAAAGGAATTAGTCTCTCTACGGAGGTGTGATTTTTAGTAGACAGAAGACAGAGAAGAACTTCGGCTCTTCAATTAATTTTTTGAAGTAGCCTCCTATCACCCTCAGGACTAAGATGAAGCTGCAGTTCTGTGCAAGGTGTGCTTGCTCTATCCCTAGATGTTATGGTACTTTAAGGGGTTTTTTTTGAGATCACATGCTGGTGCCAAATGTTTGTTGGTTTGGTTTTTTTTTCACTTACATGAATATTTTCCAAGAGGGCATTTAGTGCAATGGGGGAATTATATCACACATTGGGCTGTAGAACTATAGGATCCATGGATTTTGACGGTTCTTTTACAACCAAGCGTTTACAGTGATGCTGGCAGGGACAGATCAGTGTGTTTTATCTTCATCCTACAAACCTGCAGCAACTTGACTGCTCCCAGCTGTGTTTATCTGAAAAAAAGAGATTACTTCCACCTCCAAACCTTAGGTAGATGAGAGTAGGACAGGAATTTCCTTAAATCTTCTGTTACATGTCTTAACTACCTCTGCAGCTCCAGTGCTGTTTGGAAAATTAAAAGCCCAATAAAACCCCCAAGCCAAGGGGACCGTACACATGTTTACAGTTTTGCGTACTGAAGAACTGGCTGGATCTGGGACACGGAGCCAGGCACCCTGCAGGGCTGAGCCTCCGTGTGCTGAGCAGCGGCCCATTTCCACTCCGATTTTAACCAGCAGGAGACTTGCCATGAATTTCTTTGAACATGGGGCCCCTAAAGGCATCTTCATAAGGAGGATGAATATTACCAGGCATATTGAATACAGATGAGGAGGAAGCCCTGTTAAGTCCAGGACAGTAGGCACTTTCCAGATTGTCAGGCAAATGTAGATTTAGGGAGATGCTGGAATATTTCTACTATCAGCAGCAACCGGGAGCTTAAAATGTGAATATTTCCTCTCTCCATCTCACGCTTGTTCTTGTCTGTCACTGAAGGCGAGTTTTGGTGGGGAGTGCTGCTGTGGGACATACATCACTGTGCTTGAGGGAACCCAACAGCCACGGGAACAAATGGATGGAGCCTTGATTTTGCCCAAAAGCTTTTTGTCTTTCTTTCAGAGGACAAGAAGGAAGCTTGAATGGAAGACAGAAGTGGCCTGAAACTTAAAAGTTCTGAATGCTACTGAGAAAATACATTTTCATTTGTAAATGCAGTGCCAGTGCCCCATCCAGCTCAAGCTGAGCACACTGCAAAGAATCTTGTGGGAAACAAAAATAACTGGGTTGCCCAAAAATGAAATAAAAATTAAGTTTTCTGTGGAGTTTTACAACGGATAATAGTAAAAGAAATTTCTTTCTGCATGCTTACATGAGTTTTGTATGAGGAAAATGTTTCTATATGATAAAAAAACCCAAAGCAAATGAATAAATTAATATCTTTTTTAACGCAGTTTGTTCATTCCTTGTGGAAATACTTAATAGGTAATTCTTAATTTTTGACTTTGCTTTATTTTTTACAGAGGCAAAAGTTATGTGGGTTTTTTTGGTTTTTTGTTTTGTTTTCTTTCTTTTCTCATGTGCTTTATCACCATATTGGTCAAATAGTCAGACTAGATGGGAAATGGTTCTTTATCTGAGTGACATCTCAGCACTTCTCTGTAGGTCTGTAAGAAGTACGTACCTCAAGGATGTCTTCATTTGGCTTCTTCTGTAGGACTTTTCAGGTCTTTAGCACTTGGGCTTGGCAGAGCTAAGGATGAAAGTAGAACTTGATTCATTTCAAGATACTTAAGTACTTCGCTAACTCAGTGCCCTTATAGCAAAATAATTACATTAATAATAGTAATTATACATAACTGCATTTTTCTATTTTAAAACAAGTTGAATTGAGCATGGTGCAGAAATATTTGCACTAGCAGTGCCCACACTGTCACCAGCCAGGGAAATTACAGGGGGTCCTCAGCCTGCTCAAACTTACCGATTTGGATTGCTTTCAGACCCCAGTTGATGTTTCCAGCCAGTGCTGAACAGCATGTTTGCATCAGCGCCAACCTGGGATGTTCTGCACCATGTTCTCCCGGTCCGGGCGCACCAAGGTGGCCAGGACACATACAAGACACTTAGCCAGGCAGCTTGGAGGCTGTTGTGTTAAACCCACCGACTGTGGTACTCAATCGTTTACGCTTGGTATAAAACAAGCAATATTACTTTTCGTGTAATCAAAGATGCAACAAAGTAATACGAGCTGACAGCTCCTCCATAAAAAAGATTTTTTCCTCTAAAGAAAGCCACATTGATCTTAGACTCAGAATAACTTTTTCCTCTCCTTTCTCATCTTACGGGAAAAACTGGTGTTTTTTTTTTTTCTTTCCTCGGTCCTTATGTAAGCAACTAATTTCTGTGAGTGCTGCTCCCAAATGGACTAAAGGTCCATTCCTAGGGAGTAAGTAAAGTAACATCAACACATTTCTCCCGACCCAAAAAATACTGAAGCCAAACGATGAAAGCCTCCCAGTGGCAGATGAGGCGAGTGCAGAGAGTCCCGGGTGAGTTTGATTCAGAGCACTCGGGACTTGCGCCGTTCTGACTTTCTGCCCCATGGTAGCAAAGAAGCTGTGGGTAAGAGAACCCCATTTTTTTTCCCCCAAAGATACGGCCCCTGCTTTCCTTTTCTGCCCAAGGTACAAGAAGACATTGTTCAGAGTACGGTATTGACACGGCTATTACACTTTGGGAAAACCCAGTACAGCAGGAGGCAACGCAAGCAGACGTCACAAATAAAGGCAGAAGACCCTTTTATTTCGCATAGACAAAATGCAAAGAGTGTCTCATTAAATTAATATTAAAAAAAACCCAAAAACAAATCAATGCCCTTACTCCACTGACATCACTCTTCCTAATTGACAACAAAAAAAGAACAATCAAGGACCCATTTTCTAATTAAAAAAAAAAAAGTGCAAACATGACAAAAGACTTTTTCTTTTTTCAAATCAATGTTTCTGTTGAATTCACAAATAGGGTGATTTTTTTTTTGTGTGATTTTTTTTCCCTTTTAAATCTAGTTTGATGGAACTTCCAGTTAAAATGTTTTAGTTAAGTCTCCATGCACTTCGTAGAAAATCAGTAAAAACACAAACGTTTGTGAAGATCAGAAAACTGGACTCTTTTACCCAAAAATTCAGATGTCCAGTCAGATGAAGCTCACACTCAGACAGAAAAAAAGCAAGAGAGTCTTTGCACTGTCTGTCGTTCATATTATTATTTTTTTTTTTTTTTGTCAAATATTTTGGCAATCTTCTTCTTTAATTATAAATATTGGAATTCAATAAAAAAAAGGTAGCTTTCATTGGATTTTTTTCCAGTGTAAATATTTACAGCCACTGTCCAGCCATGCTCTTTTTGTTATACCAGGGTGTAAGATTTTGCGTAGGGATTGTTTCCTTTCAAGTGGCCCCGGGAGTCCAGCAGGGATTCTTGGGAGCTGCTCATTTTTGCTGCCTGTCCCAGCTCAGCTCCTTCTCGCTGAGGTAACGTGGCCACAGCACCAGGTTGCCAAGACTGTACTTCTCTCGTGGAGGACGCCTCCATGGGGATCGGCTCCAGGACGGTGGGACGCTTCAAGGTTCGGCTTTTCTGCGGCTCTAAGCAGGCTTGCCCCAAACCCAGGTCTCTGCTCGTGCCCTGCACGCCACGGTTCAATAAAAAGTCCATCCTAAGGTAGGGTGGCAGATGCATGAGATCACCTGCGGAGGCAAAAGTGAAAAGAAGGTCCTTACTTATGGTCACACGCTGTGTTGTGCTCACCTGCTGGCTGGGGGAGACAAGACGGTGGATTTTGCCACCAAGGCAGAGCATTTGTACTCAATCCAGCTGCAGTGCTTATAAGTGATGTATTGTTTGTCAGCCTTTTACTACACTGCAGTCTTACAGAACCAAGGATAATGGGTCAACAAACTCTTTTTGGGCAGATCCCTAAGAATTCACTATTAGTATGTGTTTTCATAATAGAATGACCATAATGAGAAGTGTGATGTGTTTTACATGCACTAACAGCATGGAGAAGATAAACTGAAAAGACCAGCAAGTTTTTATCAAAATCCTAAAAGAAAAAAATATTGATTTTCACTTGTCGAAACTTGGAAAATGCGGAGGCTCGGTAGATTTCCAGTTTCTATTTTCCATTTTAAATGATTAAATCTTCACAATTATGATTAATCACCTCCAATCTAGAGTTGAACGACTGAATTATTTGAAATGGATGCATGAGTATTAGGGATAAAGTTTTAAAGAGATTTCTGAAGAAAGCAAAAAAAGCATTCTTGTCCTAATATAACAACATTTTCCTGCCATCCATCATCATTGTGTTTAAATCACTAGGGATCTTCTACCACTATGGCCATCAATATGCCGCTGGTGTTTGGCAAGAAAATGCTTTGGGACTGGCACCCTAGCTGTTACATCAACCACCCTTTCTGTTCTGTATTGTCAAAGAAGCCTCTTATTCATTATTTCCCCTGGTTTCTGGGTATTTCTGTGTGAGCCTGGTGATGGCAGCCTGCTCAGTCCAGAGGATTTGCCTTTGCAAAGCTACTGAGTTCAAAGATGTGCCTTGGATCTGCTCTCTGGAATGAGGCAGGGGTGAGCGTTACCTTCCTCATATCTGTACGCGTATTAGACCAGATACAGAAAGCAGAATGGCTTATTGATTCTAGCCCTGCCTGTTAGGCATTCATAAATCACTTCAAAGAAATGAAGGGCAATCAGGCACATGACGACATTCCCTTCTAAAAATATTTGGTGGTATAGCCTAACATATATATGAAACTCCCCCTGCCCCCACCATTACAGGCACATTCAAGAGCAGTATTTTCCCTTCTTTACAGATCTCTGCAGTGTACAGCTCCCTTTTTACGGCTGATATCAAAACCATAGTCTCATTTACTGGTGGGACAAATCCTGAATGTTTAAAGTAGAAGACTCTTGGCACTACTACACCTGCATCTACATGAGCTATTTACAGCAGTAGAAATTAAGGCTGACCTGTGCCAGTAGCATAAACAGCAGACCAGGAAAACATTTCTTTGTGATAAAACAATATATAACATTTTCATTTTTCCTAACCAAGCTAAAATCTGTCCAATGATGTAAATTAAAACAGTTTTTTTTTTTTTTTTTTTTTCCTCATATGAGTCACGCTGCAAATCTTACCTAAAAGACTAACAGCATCTGCCCTATCCATAATTTCAGGTGACAGACAGAGAATTGCTCAGAAGTTACATTTGGACAGAATCACTGTTTATTCCCATAGAAATCCCCCAGGCACTCTCTGACACCATATGTTTTATTCTAGCTACGTCTCCAACAGAGATGCACAGTACACGGTATTTAACCCCCATAGAGTAAGATGTGCATATGCACCACGGCAACATTTAGGTAAGGCTGGAGAGAGACGGGGCTGTTTGTGCTTATAATCATACTGATTGCCACTTGAAAAATGAACTGTGTTTTTCCTCATTTACCTTATTTTCCTACACTGCCTTTCGTGCCAAACACATTCTGCATATGAGACCTATTTCAGCTGAAACAGCAAACCAGCTGCTGGGTTGAAGTCCATCAGGATACGAACAGACGAACTGGCACATGTGGGCAGGCGCCAACTCACCCCATGCTGCCCAACAGCTTCGCTGCCTCATAGAATCATAGAATAGTTTGGGTTTGAAGTGGCCTTTAAAGGTCATTTAGTCCAATCCCCCTGCCATGAGCAGGGACATCTTCCACTAGATCAGGTTGCTCAGAGCCCCATCCAGCCTGGCCTGGAATGTTCCCTTCTTTGATCCCAATCCCATGGCCACCCATGCTGCACTCCAGTTATTTTGCTTCTGGCTTCCCTTTTGTACCCAGTCCTTCCAAAACACAGTTGTGGGGGTAGTTTGCTCCAAAGACCATTCCTGTGGGCTGCAAGGAGGAGAGAACCTGGATGGAAAATGCTTGTATCACTTGCTCCCTGTGGCTGTATCTTTCGCCACATTGCGGTATCCGAAATAAGGAGCCTTACTGCTACCCGCTCCTCCCCAGTGGGGGAGAGAGACAAGAGTGTAGGAGCGGGCGATGCTCCCAACACCTACCCGTTTCTGCCCACTAAAGAAGGCGGTGAGGGCCTTTGTTTGATTGCCTCAGGCGTGGGGTGTGGCTGTCAGGGCCCCAGCGAAGGTGGGCAGCAAAACGCACCTCTGAGGTGGCAACAGCAGGCGTGAAAACTGTGTGACTGACTACAATGCCAAAGTAGCACCTTCCCTCTTGTTAGAGATGTTTAGAGACTACCATGGGCAGAGAGCGGGGCTTTCTCTCACACTCCCATGGTTGCCCCCCATGTGAAACAGGGGTCCCTCAGCCCCAGCAGGAGAGGATCAATTTTCTGTGCTGAACCCCTGTCCCTCTTCCCCGCAACAACAGGCCTTTTCCTGAAGATGTCTGTCACCCTAGCACTGCCTGTGACAGGCTGCTGCCAGGCGGCACTACACCTGCTGATATATTAAGACCAACCGGGTCATTTCGTATGCATTCCCTCCTACTCCTTCATTTTCTTCTCTACGTTTGACTTCACGGGAAGGAGCTGGTGCGGAGCAGCAGCCGGAGCAGGGCTCGTTGGCAATCCTCTGCAGTCGTCTCCCAGAGACGCTTCTGTATCTTAACACATCGCTACTTCTTGAGAGCGACGGATACACACGGACTATCAAAAAGATGGGTGTTGAACCTTACAGAGACGAAGGCTGGTTTTCAAGCTGCTGTCTAGACCTTTCTCACGTGTATTAAAGAGCTTCAGGCTATGTAAAAAAGACCTTTTTTTCCTCCCTGAATCTTCATAAGAAAGCAAAGCGAATAACCTGTGTAAACAATTTGCAGTCATTTTACTGTAATTTTCTAAATGTCTGGGGGCGAAGTTCCAACAGGATTGCAGTAATGAGAAACCAGAGAGTGTAACTTGTTCTCCAAAGCTGGATATGCAACGCACAATCTCTGACATGGCTTACATAGCGCACTCATTATTTGATATGGTGTACACATTTTCCTATCATAAAAAGTGGCAGCGCTCCTTCTTATCTGCAAGAGCGTCTTTCCCTGCAACTGCTTATAAAACAAAGCAGATTATTAAAGTCACTGGAAAAGAAAAATTTTGGGAATGTAATTTTTTCTTCATTGCTAGGATTGAAACGGTCTTACAGGATGAAAAAAGTCTTTGATTTATAAGAGCTAATGTGTTTCTGGCTTAAAAACACAGCCTTTGAAATCTAACCACAGGGGTCCACTTTTGCCATGCCCACATCGATTCTGAAGGTATTTTTGAGAAGATTAAAAGCCTCTTGCCGTATATGTGGAGTTACTTGGAAAGACTTTGGTTTTCATCTTTCTGGACACAATGGTATAGACATTTTTGATTTCTTGCTATTCAGCTGAATGATAATTTTTTTTCAGGCAAAGCATTATGAAGTTTCAGGATGGTTCATTGCCTTTGATGCTCTAATTACCTCTTTTCAGCGGTGTATGTGCCTTATTAGTAACAAAAGCAAACCTTTCAAGTGCATGAGCACTGCAAATGAGCATGTTTAATAATTCATGCATTTTGGTTTAATTAGTACCAACGACATTCTGGAAAGATAGTTTTCTGATGCATTTTTAAAAAAGGGAAATTTGCTTAATTTAGAAACACAGAGTTTGTACACAAATAATAAACGTCCAGTCAAATCTGAATGTGGCAATTCAAGCCAGAGCTACCTCAGTATTTTCTTCTGAGTGGTCAGCATTCTAACAAATTATTTAGTACAGTACATTTAACAAAATGTTAGCTTTAATAAATATTTGTAAACAAATGCTAAAAGTCACTTACTGGGATATTTACTATAAAAAACACATTCTACTAAAAAGGGAGTATTTTCTGAGTTAATGCAGGACTGGGCAAAAATGGTTTACCCTTATTTCAGTAAAACTAAACTGATATAAAATGTTTTGCCAAAACAATAGACATTTTCATGCTGCTTCTGGAGGTCACCTTCACGTATGGGAAGGGTTGAGATGAATTTGACAGGCTACATGGGCGGAAAAACAGAACTGCTCAACTTTTCTGGGACTTTATTCAAGATAACTGTCTTGTTTGCAGAACTAACCCAAGCTGAGATCCACTCCTTTCTCCCCAAAGATTTACCTCATACCTCTTTCAAATGTCAGAGAGCTTGCAAATATTTTTGCTTTCATCTGCTCCAGAAAAATCTAAGGATTTGTACTATATTCAATACAAAGATCACCACAGACTGCAAAAAAAGATCCTCTTACCAAGTTGTGACATGACAGCTACATGCATTTTATTGTGATTCATAACTTCCACTAAAATAAAAGCAATTTGTTTTTGCATTACTCCAACATAGATATCCTCAGTGACGATGACTGCCTGAGGATTTTCAAGTTTTTGTTGCCATGTAAAGAAAATTCCAAGCTATTCGAAATATTATTTCAGAAAAGTTTATGAAGTACCGCTGGTGACTATGAGAGGATATTTTATTTAAGAAAGGTAAGAATAAGACTGGGTGAATAGGGCATTCATACAGCTTCCTTCAATAGGTGAGTTGGTAAAAAAAGCTCTTAAAGATCTCTGGGGATGCACAAGTGCTGGCGAATACAGAGTGCCACTGTACTGGGCACCTCTTGGTTTGTCCTGAGTTTGAAAGGGGAAGCACTGATGGGATATTGTGTTTTACTTTGAAAGGAAGCAAGGGAAACAGAGCTGCTGACAGATAGCTTTAAGTTCAGATTTACAATGATTAACAAGTTTAGTGGGGTTTTAAAGCTCACTAGCACAGTAAATAAATCAGTGAAGCCTTTGCTGATACTCACAGGCTGTTTTTCAGGAAAAAAGACTACATATTAGAAAAGCTTATATTAGAAACCAGGGAAGGGTGGAGAGTTGTGAGGCCAAGGTGAGACGTTTGATGAAAAAAAAAGAGCACAGGCAATGTTCAGAGGTCTTTGTCACTTCAAAAACTGACACACCATTAGAAGCTAGCAAGCAAAGCTTTCTTAGCAGCAGCTTGATCTGAAGCTGGACTGATAGCAGCAATAGCATTTCTTAGAATTGCTGCTGTCAGTGTTTGAAACTGGCTGGTGCGCTCCCTCACTGTCCATCTCCTGTATCCCGCAGACACAGGCGGAACCTGCAGAACAGTCTGCACCATGTTGCAGTCATACACAACCCAACAGGCTGAGAGCCAGACCTGCAAGGCTCACAGCACCCTGCGATATCACGTATAAACACACTTAACAAGCAATAAATCCAGCTCTTTGGTTACTTGGTTCCCGTGTCCTGCTCAGCCAAGCAGTGGGGTAAAGAGGGTCAGCCCTGCACCTCCTCGCTCAGCTGACACGGGTCTCTCGGGCCTGGTGGTGCCTCAGGGAAGAGCTCAGCGCTGGCTCTGCCCTCCTGCCTCCTTAGCTGGGAAAAGTGGCCGGGCTGCAAAGCCTTCCAAGGTGGTCCAGCATAAAAGGCAAAAGGTGCAAGCACTCCTTTAAATTACAGGCTTAGTGAGCAGCCAGGTGGCAGAAGGGGACAGGAGGGAGGGAGGAGGCAAGGCAGAGCAGAGCAGAGCAGAGCAGAGCAGAGCAGAGCAGAGCAGAGCAGAGCCTTCTCGTTAGCAAAGCAGCTGCTGTGAGATCAGGCAGGGGCTCTTCCCTTCTCCAGAGTAGCTTCAACCTCTTGTCAGCTGCCCAAGGAAATGTTGTAACTGCTCAACATTTGGGGGTCGCTTTTAAACCAACTGAATACATAACGTTGAACAAGGCCAACAGGTTGTCTGGATGCATTTCAGCTGCTAACCTGGCCTTCGTGGCTTTGTGACTCAGGCCATTGCATCTTTTGGGCTTTTCTCAGTGTTTTGGCAGACGGCATAAAATCACATCTTTATGCTGCTCATGTTTGTGATCACATAGATAGGAAACAGCCAAAATACTTCAGGAAATACATGCCAAGATCCCCATTTCTAGATGGAGAAATTAGAATTCCCTATCACCCCTGCAAGGCTATACTTTATCCAGTGAGTTTCATTTTTCTTTCTCCATGAAAACTGCACTCTCATAGATGATTTGAAGATCTGTACTACCTAGTTAAATGTTGCATGTTGCAGTTTGCTAAAACTGACATTTTCATAAAAGCATAAAAAATATCAGCTATGTTTCACACAGCAAAATAAAGCCAACAGTTGCTGTTGACCACAATCATTGGACTTATCTCTTAAGAAAAACAGGGTATCAGTAAAACTGTAGTTCAGAAGCCGAATTTGCTACTGATATAAATCAGAGTAGCTATATTGATTTCAGCAAGACTATAAATTGATTTATACTTAGTGAAGATTAGGTTTAAGTGACTGAAAATGAGGATTCCAGCTAATGTGGATCATTTTTTTTTAAGATGATTCATTTTGTTATTTAGATTTAAGCCTTCCAATTCCAAGAAAAAGTGCTTAATCGATGTGTCTTAAAGTAAAAGCATGACTGCCATAGTTTAACTGAGCTCATACATTTGTGATAAATCAACATAACACATTATGCATCTGTCTAACCGAATGCCAGGAGACTTGATTATCACATTGTTGCCTACTCCTGAAAAGTCTAATGAAACAGCATTTGAAGCACATTTTTGGTTTGTATTTCTTTACACAGCACTTCAGTCTTTCAGACAGCGCTGTGCTTTTAAAAGACCTGTCAGGTGCTTTTAGAAGACCTGTCAGATGCTTTGTACCTTTCAGAAGTAACTTTAAGGAGAACTGACAAATTTTTAAGGGCCTCTCCACTGTTGAGCGGATGGTGTAAGGAAGGACAAACTGATTAACTCCAGGGCCAGATAGATTTAGACCCTGTGGAGATGTGTGTGGGTGTTCAGCCTCCCAGGGCTGGTACACCTGCAGAACTGAGGCCTTCCTGTTTCACTTTAATGCAAGGTCTAAGATACAAAAACTTGTAAAAGAGACCTCACCGTGTAAATCAATCTGCACTCGCAAACTACAGTCAGGAAAACGGTCAATAAATAATGAAAGGATGATAGAAAAGTAACGTACAGGAGCTCTCTCTTCCCATCTTTACCTTGTCACGCAAGCTGCTTCATACATTTTTAAGGCTGCTCTGAGACAGCGCTCTCCTGCCCACCGGCCGAGCTAGGAAAGCCGTGTTGAAGCCCTCCTGCAGTGCCTCTCCTTAGCAACGCTGGAGTTTTAGGACTCGTTTGCTGATCCCGGGTGCAGTGAACGGAAACTCATCAATTATACGTCACTTCAGCTGCGGGTTAAATCCATCGTGATTCCATGGCAACTGGCATCCTTCATGGGTTTATTCCTGGAATATCTTGGGAGCCTGGGTTCAGCACAGAGGCTGGGGAGGTGAGGAGTTCAAACTATAGCTATGGTTCACTGAAGTCGGTGGGGGCCACCCTGCTGATCTCAACGGGCTCTGTACCACACCCCTGAGTTCACAGCTAAACCTGGCTGTGCCACAGTGATGGGTAAGCATAACGCTCTACCGAAAGTTACCATGAGGTCAGGGTCCAACAAGGAAAACAATACCAGCGCTACCCTGCTGCTCTGCTGAAGATATATCCATGGGTGAATTGCTGTAACTCCGTCTCCACATGTCCATCACTTTGAATCACTTGAGTGATTAAAATGCAGTGATGCACTCAGGTGATCATGTAAATTAAGGATGCTGGCACGAAAAGGTGAACAAAACTGGAATACATCCACATGTACATAGAGCTAAGCTTTAAGGGTCAGCCTATAAGGAAGCTCTTACATGGATGGCAAAGACTATCACTACAGTCTGTTTAAGAGTGTACTGTTAAAACAAAGTTTTGTATCTTTAGAGATACGAGTTTCTACTTTCGAAAAATAGTGCAAGTGTGGCCTTTCTTACAGGCAAGATTTCATTTACAGTGTGAGGTGCCTGTAATATCCTATAGATCTCAGATTGCATTAAGGTCCTGTGGCACAGGGCAAATGAGCAGAGCCTGCTGTGTGCCAAGGCAGTTAAAGCAGTAACTGCTATAAATGACCACAAGAACCTTGAAGTGAGGCCAGAACAGGTCTTGTCTGTATGGAAACAACAGCTTCTAGTTACTTTGGGCTCACTGAAAGCCCGTGCAAAAATCACACACTACGTGTCAACACTATCAAATGAAACTCTTTGACATTTTCAAAAGCAAGATGGCATGACCGGGCCAAATCTAGTTTTGGTGGAAGTGAGGTTTAAGATGTGGATTCTTGACAGAACTTCTCTAAAAATCTATTATTTTGATTGAAGTGGACATCACATCTTTGGTTTGATTTGGAGCAGTTCTTGGTAGTTTTAGAAATTTTATATTGTAGCTGTTACTGTAAGAACATGATAGTACCTGAAAATGTACTGATAAATGTAATCCTTGCTTTAGGCATAAAACTCTCCACTAACTACAGTTGAATCAAATGCCTCCAAACCTACAGAAAACACGGGAAACCTATTTTAATAGTTGCAGCTCATAGCAAAAAACCAAACCAAACCAAAAAACTAAAAACCCAAAACAAAGAAAAAACAACAACAAAAAAGACCTAAAACTGCAAAATACTCAGATTTAGAAAAACTAAATTAAATACATTTAAAAAAAAAAATCTCACTTTTAATAAGAAAGATTTTGTTGGTAATAGAAAGATAGGAAATGGGCATTCTTGAAAGGGATTTTCGCTTAACAAGAAATTTTTAATCTAGAAGAAAGCAAAAAATGCAATAGTATTACAAACCAGCACAGTTTAGGATAATGTATATTTGCAAAGTCAGTGGTACTTTTCCAATCAAAATAAAAAATAAATTAGATAGGAACAGAAAAATATAATTGTGCTGCTATGCACTCCTAGCAGAGTCCCTGATGAACTGGTACCAGTTGTTTCTCTCCTCTAATAATTTAAAAAAAAAAAAAAAAAAAAAAATTAAATTCTTCCTAACACCAGTATCACTGATTCATAGTTGACAGTTGTAAAAATAAATTACTTTTCTCATCAATTAATCAAATTTAGCTTTCAGACATCTTGTATACTGCTTAAAATAGAATTTTCACATTACAATTGTACAGAAACTTTGTGTTTGTAACCAATGAACCTATTTAGGTTCATTTTCCTCATACTGGCAAGATTAAAAAACTTGCAGTGTGAACCTTTCTTTCTGCAAATCCACCAGAAAAACAATGCAAGCCAATGATTTCAAGTGCGTAGTCATGTCAAATTAATGCAGAATTAAATGGTTTTCTCCCCTGCAGAACATTTTTTGGAGCCTTTTCACAGCAGAGGAGAAAAATCTCCTGATACTCCACAGAAATAAAACCTGAGACAGGATAAAAACCATTTACTCTCATCACCAATGTGCCATTTCTATAAGAAGCAAATGGTACAGTCTGTCTCTTCATGACATGTTCCTCATTTTAAAACAAAGCAATAGAAAATAAAAAGAATGTGTTACAGGCACAAGATAATTTAATATGGTAACATTATAGATGCTCATCTAGGAGAGTAATTTCAGAATCTGTTACATGCATGTAAGTTAGTATATATAATTAAGTTAACATGCATATTAAGTGTATCTACTACAGTTAAAAACATAGGTGGAAAGTAATTTTTCCCATGTACAACTGTTCTGCCTATCTTGCTGTTTTCCCAACTGACTATTTTGATTTGTCTCTTTACGTAGTTTTCTCAGAACTGGACCTTGGTCACCAGTTGTGGAGCCAGGGTGATGATTTCTTCATTCTATATACACACTATACATGGTGTGTATATATACAGACATATTAATATGTATATATTATATTGCACTTGAAACAAGACTGTGCAAGTACAGAATTGAAAAAGATAACAATCCATATGTTATCCCTTTCTTGCTTTGCTGTGGTATTTCTGAACAAAATAGGCCAAACAAAGATTCCCCTGTATCTTCAATAAATTAAATTTTGGATCTGGAAACTGTGGAACTGTACAATTCTATTTTCAGTCAATTGCAGCATCATATAACAGGCATGGGAAAAGGTGGCAAAAGGTGAGCCCTGAGTCAGGACTCCCAGGCGCTATTGAATCCTCAGTGGCTGAATTTGTATCGGATTCAGTTACTGCTGCAGCTCATAGAGCACCGTCAGCAAATTTGCAATAGAAAGCAGATCTCTAAATAGACTTCATCACTGTGTCGCACGTGTCTGCGTTAGTACAAGAGGGAAATAGCTCCTTCACCCTTGAACTCATTGACGAGCGGAAAAGAGTTCACATCTTCTCATCTCGGGTTACAGGGCTGACATTGGAAATATACTGTGCTTACTGCATGGTTCATATTTTCCTTGTTGTGCTAAGCAGCTTAATTTTAGCTGTAGTGACTGAATACTGGAAAAGAAGATTTGTGTCTTGACTTGGGTGTTTATAACAGCATTTATGCACTGTAGGTGATGTCCAGCCTCTATTTTAAGAGATCCTTGTAAACAATTCTTTAATAATGTATTTGCATTCTGTAGCTTAAGGTTTGTCTGCAAGCTAAGACTTTGCTGTTCAAGTCTGCAGGATTAGCCAAAGCAGCAAGAAATTTGTAAATTGGGTCAAGATTGCTAAATAAGGCATCTTAAATGCTGAAATAACTTGATCGTTCAGCAAAGCTGGAGAGGTTAGACCAGTGTTCATGCCTTTTCTAGTAAATATGCTTAGGAGGCTTAGGGCTAGACTCAGGCTGCTTGGCTTAGGTGCCCAACCGATAAACACAGACCAAAGAAGTGTCCATATTTGCTTACTGAGAGCTAAACTGAGATGAGGCCTCCCCTGTCCTCTGGCTGCTGCAGGGACACGGTGTCTGCCAGCCAGATCTCCTCCCCTGGGACAGAGAGCCCAAGCAGGAGGTCTGGCAGACAGAGGATGGAGCTCTGCCCTCGTGCATCAACCAAGGATGGTTGCAAGGATGGGCAAGGACAGCAAGAGGAGAAGGCTTCCAGTGGAGCAGGGGCTTGGCAAACTGGTGCTCCTGCCACGTGCAGGCGTAGCATCCAGCTTCCCTGCAGAGAAACTGGGTGTTCTTGCCAGCTTCATGGCCTTGAAATTAATCTCAGCATTTTTTTTTTATTTTTCAGAACTTGCCTGGCTGCCACCACCTTTTCTCCCCACGCACATGCATTTTTTTTTTTTTTCCAAACTGGTTCCTTTCAGCAGGTGAAAGTTTGTGGAGGAGGTTCTGAGATATAAGATGTTGGGATGTTTTAAATGCATTTCAGAATCTCCTAGTCTGATACACCCAGTGAATGACGTATCTTCTCTGAAAGTGTATCTGAGGTGCTGCTAGGTTTATATATTAATGTGATCTCCAAAGAGGCAAGGAAGTGGGATTGTCAAAATGAGTTTGCACTTGTTTTGTGACACCAGGTAGACAAGGTTCTGCCCGGTCCAAGCCAAGCTAATCCTTAAGGCTAACGTCATGTATTCAAAGAGATTTTTTTTAGTGCTGACTAGTATCAGAGTAAAGTATAATCTGGGGCTCTGAGTTTTGCAGTACCCCTGTGAAAGGGAGGTTTCTACAAACAGCAAGAGACCTGATGAAAACTTTCTAGGTGTTTCCTATTCAAGCATCGATCAGATATTATTTCTTCCAAGTATGAATTCCATTGCCAGAGGATACAAGTAAGTGGTCTGTCCATGAAAAAAGACCTAAATAGTACTTGAGAAGTACAGAAATATCAAAATATTTCGCAGTTAATAGCTGTTCTTTTCTCAAGAACAATAAATTAGACAAAGAAACCAAGAGGCTTCTTGGATGAGACTATTACCAAGATTTAAAACTATAATAATAGAAATCTATTTTTAATAAACACTACTGCAATGTTCATTGCAATTAAGAAGAATTGTTACAATAACTCAATTTGTGGTTAACGCTTTCAAAACATTTAAAACATCTAAACATTATTATAAAATTTTGTCAACCTCTACAATTATCTTCCACTTTTTTACATTATGGCTTCTTTGATGGCACAGTGTGAGGTAAGAAGAAAGTACATTTCGTTCCAATTTCTGTCCCACCCAGTTTCTGAATGCAAGATTTGAATGACAGCTTTGGAAGGTGAAGGACTAACTCATTTGTCAGCTTCCCAGGTAAACAGTTGTTGGGTAGCAGTTGTTGAAATTTCTGAATATTAATATGAAAAAGTGCCTCCATTTTGATCTGCAAGGACCTGGTACACTGTTGAGAAGATTGCCTGGTAAATGTATTCCTTGGAGACCTGATCTTGCTAATCAAACTTCTAGTCAGCGACGACTATGTGGAGGAGAACAGTAATCGTAATCCCAAACTTCTGGGAGTTTTGATGCTGAGAAAGATGCAATGTTAACAATTCATTGACGTTAGTATTATACCGTGAAGAATATTAACACTGCACAGATGTTAGGAATTGAAAATGTACTTTTCTAAAGGATGTGATTTATCCCATGTGTTTAAAATACTGCTGTGCTATCTCTACTGCTTCAATTTTCTCTTTTAATGTGCCTCCTGGGACACATAACTGTTCTGATGGCTATGAGAGATGTCACCGTCTGGAGTGGGTCACCTTCAAGGCCTCAGCAGACTAGGCCTGCCAACTCTGTGAAGTCCAGAAAAACCCATGCTCATGTCTTCACCATTCCTCAATTTTTCAGAAGCTATGAAGGAGCTGTTGTTAACCAGCAATTTCAGTTTGGTGGTTTATTATGTGCTATTAGAAAAGGAAAAATAATGATGCTATTGTTGATGCCGGAGCAAAACCTACAAATAATCTCGTATTTTTCCAAAACTCTTTCTAAGGAGTTGTAAAGATCAGAATGCAAGGATGCGTAAGACAGGCTTTCAAAATACTGAATGTGGGAATGAATTAAAAAATCTTACTTCCCTGTTCCATTTCCTGTAGCTATGAATTTGAAAAGTTTAAGAAAAATGGAACTCCTAAAATATTTTTTATTGAAAGCTGTTTAATAATAACTGTTCTCTATGCACTTAGAAGTTTTGGCCTGATGTCAACACAATAGTGCAGAAAATACCTACAGCTTCTTATACAGACAACTAGAAGTAGCTTCATGTTTAAGAAAGCTGACTGATAGTCAAGGATCACCTTCGCCAAGGTCAATGAGCAGGAACTGAGGCAAAAATGCCAGGAGGCTTGCATGGATGAACAGGGAGCTCCTGGCCGTACTCTAACACAGGGTACACAGAAGGTGGAAGCAGGTGCAGGCAACCTGGATGGAATACAGAGACACCATCCAAGCATGCAGAAATGTGGTTAGGAAAGTCAAAGCCCAGCTGAAGTTGAATCTGGCCATGGATGTCAAAGACAACAAGAAATGCTCCTGTAAGTATAGAGGTGACAAAAGGAAGGCTACGGAAAATGTGACCCTGCTGCTGAATGGAGCACAGGACATGGAAAAGGCTGAGGTAATGAATGCCTTAGTTGCATCAGCCTTTACTAGCAAGACCAGTCTTCAGGAATTCCAGGTCCAAGAGGTCAGTGGAAGAGTCTGGAACAAGGAAAAGGCCTATTGGAAGACTTACAGTGGGCCAGAATATGAGGGAATCAACTACTATGCATTACTAATTATAGAGTTAGAGCTGTGTGTAATGTATAGATGTTCTGAGAGTCTTAATCCATAGTTATAGTGCTAGAAATTATAATTTACTAAGGTTGCCTAGACATCTGATGAGCCATCCAAACATAATTCAAGCAGGTGGAGTGATCAAATATTTTGATTCAATTTCTGAATGAAAATGGTATGGAAGTTGGGAACGTCACAGTAGGTTGATGTCAGCCCCCAGAACACAAGTTATTGAATCCTGATCAACTGTTTTCCTTCTCCAGCAACAACAGAAAAATCATTCAGGTTCCCTACACCTAATCATCAATTATCTTGGTTTGGAGCAATCTGGGGTCTCAATGTCAGCTGTTGGATAATGCAGATGGTTTGGTCAGCGGGCTTGAATGTACAGCTACAAAAGGACCTTATGAGATAGGAGAAACAACGGAACAATCAGTGACATGAGTTGGGATGCCATAAGAAACTCACAGGAAGCCAAGCCTCAGGTGGTCTAACATATTGCTTGCTCATACCAAACACTTATGGTAGCAACAAGCTAAGAAATAGGTGCTGTAATAGCTTAGTCAGTTATGGCTGACAAGGTCTTCAACAGTAAATCCCATTGTTACCTTTCTTGAGTAAAGTTGCAGTCTTGCCATTAGCTAGATTAGTTTCAAAATGTCCCATTTGTCAAAATAACTTTTTGTTACAGTCTTCCTTATCATTGTTTGGGATTGTTCTGAGAAACAAACACTACTTATTGCAGACTCCTAAACATTTATTGCAACAATAAAAGTTGCAATAGCTAGCATCACAGGCGGTTTGAATAGTGAGATCAGGAACAAGAAGCATAAGTTTTGAAAGTGATGTTGTACAAGAAAGAAATCTATTTGGGGGAGAAGAAAAGCAAAGCACCAGGAAAGCAGATGAAAGTTATCTTGAAAGAAGAGACTGACTTCAAGGAAGAATAAAAAAGTGCTAAAGAACCACAGTCACTGTTTCATCTCAGATGTTCTCATTTACTTAATCTAAATACCTTAACTTCTTCATTTCTTCTTCATGTTCTCAAATGTAGAATTACTTTGATTAATTGTATTTGAGTTATTAATTACTTCTACAGAGTTTCTGAAGTGGTGGGTGAAACAAAAAAGTCTTTCCTCACTGGTCTGAACACTGAAAATATTGGTCTGTCTGCTACCACTGAAAATTCTTTATATCCATATACTTTGTTTAAAGCCCTTCATAAAGTAGCCTTTAATAACGTATAATTCAATATTTATGGGTTAATATTCAGGTTGCCCCACTGGAACACTCTTTTTTTTTTTTTTCCAAGGTATTGAAGCTGATTTTAAATTTCATACTGTATTTCATTTCCTTACTGCAAAGGAAGGCTAAACTAATCAAGAAAAGCAGGTAAAAATTCAAGCCATTTAAACTAACAGAGCTAAAGATGGCTCTGTGATTCACCAGAGGGACTCTGAAGATGTTCCAGTGCCAGAAGCTTTTAACTCAAGCACAGGAACCAAATTTTGGTGCTGTATGCCCTCAAGAAAATTATCTCTATGTGGAATATATTAGAATAATTCCAAATACTAAATATGCATAAATAATGTATTTGGAACATGAAAGGAAAAGAGCAAACTATTTGTTAAAGAAATGATAAAAAACGTTTGTTGACTGACTGAGAGGGCTGCAATTTGAGCTGTGAATGCAGATGCTTCCTTTTAGCAGAGCAAGGAAAAATATTTATCTTACTTTTTGGAGCTAGAAATTAAAATTATTTCTATCTTTATCTATTTCTACAGCTCCTGGGTTTGTGGTTCTACTGTGTGACTACACAGAAATAAGTCTTATCTCTCACTATTGCATTTCCTACTTATTTTCCCTCTTATCTATGTGTATGATACACTAATTTCCTGCCTGGTCTATTTGCTTTCTCTAGCAAACCCCTTTATGCATTGTTTTCGGTGTCAGGTCCTGTTTTTGAATGATATTCCTGATATCACTGCTAATCTTCCGTTTCTCTGTCTTCACAATAACTGCTTTTCCATTTATGGTGTATATTAAGCAAAAGACCATAGTTTATTCATTATTCTTTTATAGATATATGAACACTACTGATTACTTTCTGTGTATGTAAGTAGCCCTACCCACAGTGGGAAACGTATATATTAAAACCAAACCAAACCAAATTAAAATATAAAATAAATCATGTTTTCAGAAAGCAGACAAATATAATTATGCCCTTTTCACATTTGAATCCTCTTCCACGATGTCATATCATGTATTCTGTAACAAAGATTGAGAAATCTTCTGAGATTTTATAATGTGTTTGATCTCAGAGTACCACAAATAATCTACCTATGCTACTGTGCACTAGGGCATCACTAGAAACAGCATTCTTTCTGAATTGGAAATCTGATTGAGCCCGATAGATGGATGTCCTTCAGGCACCTTCAGTCAGTAAAAAGTTGGAGTGTGCTTAAATTTGTCTGAAGGTAGAAGGCTCCATATCCCTTGAGATATTGCACTGTCTTAATTTTCTCCGTTTTTTATTCCCACACCTTTAGATAACCCTAGTTTGATATTAGGAGGTGTCAAACAGAGAGTGTAACTGCTCAAGAACATCACTGAAGGGTTATTACATCTTTGACAAGCTACAAGGCAGAAGGGGTAGTACATCTTCTACAGTCTGTCCATATAAACTGTTCTGATAGCAAACCTTTGCTCTCAAGCATGAAGTATTGCTGTAAAACATGCTTTATTAGTGGGTAGTTTGTGTTGGAGATGGGCATGTGTACCCCCATATCGTTTTATTTATCCCCGAAGGGTCTATTGCCTGATGGCTACAGCTGTGGAGGAGTGGATTTGATGGCCTGGACAGTCCCTTTCTGTTGTTAAATATCCAAATTCCTCATCTTTCTGTATATGAGAGAATTTACTCAAATGCTGTATTTTCTGGGACAAGAAGCAATTATGTCTGTAAGTCGTTACAGGACATACTGTGCACTTTCTTTCTTCCTTGTGGTATACCCTCTCCTGTTAACCAGCCTAGGCATGGAGAGAAATGCTCACCCCAAGGACCAGAATGTTACCTCTGATGCCTCACCTGGCCGATGTGCCTTTGGAACTGCCATGTTCATCACTCGCCCTCCATCCTGAGGTTTGGGGGGGGATGCGGTGAACCTGCAAATCCCCGACTCCGACGGCGTGCTTGAGGTCAGGCTGTCTGTGTAGTCATTAGTCCCTGCCGTGAGCTGCTCCGATGATGTGTCTGATATGAAGCATTCTGTAATGGTGAACTTGGCATGTCTCAGCTGCTCTTCCATTTTCGCGTGCTCATACGCTCTCGCTAGCTCTTCATATGTTGAGGAGGCACTTTCTGTGGAGACCATGCTGCTTCTTGCTCGATCTGAACATCAGGAATATAAATAACGGGAGAAAGAAAACGTCTGCACAACCATTTTTGGAAGAAAAGCTAGGAACATGACAGTATTTCTTAGTAAAATGCAGAGCCCTTGAAATTATCAAGGTGGTTTAAATAAGTCTGCTTCAGTATAAATGTCTGCACAATTTTTAGTTTAGTCAGTTACCTCATAATTTCAGATAATCTAAAGTGAAGTCGTATTCTGCTAGAAGCACTATGTGGCTTGGCATGAAATTTGTGGTTCGGAAGAAATGACCTTTAATACATGAAAAAGGTAACTTATTTTTACAAAAAAATAATTTATCTAAAAGTTAAATGCCTTAAAAATGTTTGAAACCCACCAAATACATTTAGCAAAATGAGGAACAGCTTCTTTACATTATATTTCTAGTGCATCTCAGAAATATTTCTGTGAGTTGATGTCTAGGTGAGGAAAGATAGTCTTTCTGTACCTGTTTCAATCTTCTATCTTTTTTTGAGAAAGTCCTGAGGACAGAGGTCAGATATAAAGGCAGTGTCTCTTAGACAGTGTCTCTTGAGACACCAGGTAAAATACTAACTCTTTTCATACAGAACAAAGGTCTTAAGAAAGCAATATTGTTTGGTAGCTACCAGCCTGCAGTCATTCAGGTGCCTTTTTCAATGCTGCTGAAGACATTGGGGGTTTCATATTCGACACGCAGGCTATTATGACCTATAAGCTGTTCTTCTTTGCTGATGAGCTTCTGAGAATATCAATATTTCTTAAACAAGTGCTATTATCAAAGATGTAAATGGCTACTGATACATTAAAAGGCATTCTGGAACTGCAGCACTAATTTCTGCGGGCACAAATCACTGGTCTGTCGTACCCATCACACTTCTGCTTCAGTGGGCTGGGAGAGCAGGGGACTTTCAAAAGTTCTCTGGGCAGAAGTCATGTTTCGTCACGAGATCTGTACAATTTCAGACACTGTTGGTGATGTTCAATAAACAGGCACAATGTAATAGCTAATTCATAAAAATGGGACTCCTATAGCAGCCAGAGGCAACTGTGTTGTTATTGCAAATCTTTATCTTTTTTATTGTGTGCTAGGATCCCCGCGCCGGTTTTCATTGTGCACAAAGGACAACACTCCTGCCACTGGTAAAGAGGACCATGCATTATTTAAAACAAGTACTTCTACAATATGCTGTCACTTGCTTAGGATTTTGAGCTGGCCAGAACTTAAAAAATGCTGAAGGCTGCAGTTGCCCATTGTTATAGAGCAGTGTCTGTAAATGTGATGCTCATGCAAAGGTCTCAGTTTCGTCTGCAAAGCTCAGGACCTCCAGCTTCCCACATCCCATCCTCTGGGGAGACTGTTTCAGGAAGAATCTGCTTGAACACCTACTTTAGATTTGATGAAAGTTTATCCAAGCCCAGAGTGAACTTTGTGATACCTAGATTCGTCAGAAAATCTCTAGTGGCCTCTGGTCAGAACATTTGAATTTAGACACGGCTATGAACTGCTGCAATACATTTCTCCTAAACTTAAAAGCTACTGCTTTGTAAACCTAGAATTGTTTTGATAAGACGTGCTAAATTCTGACAAATATCAACTGCATGAGCTAGATTCAGGCATCTGAAGTCCACATTGGAAAAGTGATCATATATGCACATTAATTCAACTGACACTTGAACACATATTTGGCCACTTCTATTATAATACTGATTTGGAAATTTTAAACTTCTGAAGCACTTAAATTAAACTGACTCTAATCTTTCCCCTGAAAACAAGTGACATAATAGAGATACATTTTGGCACAAGAAAACCTTTCTTGAACATGATCGAAAGCTTGCTATCCCTTACATAAATCGCTGTGTGCTCAAGGGTAGACGCAGAATAGGAAAGTAGCCATTTAAAAACATTGATTATGAAGTCTGGTTACAAAATCGTGTGTAGTTTGTCTATTAAATCACTCAGCAAATCGAATTCTCTGCCCTTTGCCACGCACATTGGAAAATATCCTTGGGTGACAAAATGTTGGAACATAGGCAAGTTCACCTGAAATCTGGAATGTCTACTAAAAGGCTTTCTGAGATAACTCTTGCTATTTATATTTGTATCTGTATAGCTATTAGAGTTAATACTTAAAGCCTTATGATAATTCCACCAGCAGGAACCAGAATGAAGTCTGTCAGCTCACTAGAGGTATCTATTGAGTGCCATTACCCTGTGGAAACAGCATAGGGGTCTGCAAGTTTAGGAGGACCAATTGTGAAAAGGTGAGCTCCAGCCTATAAATGACTGGATATAAGGCAAGTCAGACGCTATTTCTTATAGAGACAGTAAAAACAGTCATGCTGGTTTTCATGGTGAAAGGCCAGTCACCCGTAGTGCTTTTAGCTCTAACACATAGCTTTTTTAGGTGACAAACACTTTTCCCCTAAAATCAGGATAGAAGGTAGGCTATTCCTTCTGAGCGAGCCAGAATAATCCCGGATTCGCTTCTGTCAAGCATATTTTTGAATAGCATCTTACCTTTCTGCATTATTTAACCTTTATTACATTTGTGTCGTGACTATTCTTCTGCTTAATCATTTACTCATTTATTTGACTTTTTTTTTTAGTCACTTGTTCATTGTATAGCAGAGCAGAAAGCCTTTTTTTTTTTTTTTCCAGTTACAGTTGCATTTATAATGTGAAGATGTCAAGAAGATGAAGACTGCAGGCAGAATATGTATTCAGTGTGTCCCCACTTATCATCTAGAGGAATAAAATCTATGCTGTTTCTTACGAAAATCAGAACTAGCTACTGCAGTATTCAGTGATATGGATTGATTTTGACTTAACTCTAATTCCAGATCTTTCCCTCTCATTTTTTTCCACTTAGAATAAAACCTATGAACATATTACATTAATGAGGAAAGGAAAATACTAACTTCAGTTTGGCTTAAGCCTTAAAACCATTCTACCTATGACTCAGGAGTATTCTTTGTTGCTAATACTGCCCCTTCCTGGTCAACGCCACTTCATGCAGCAAATTCTCCCCACTTTTTCCTTCAGATACAAAAGGACAGTGCTTCAGCTACAGGAAAAATTGCCACCACATCTTTCAAAGGAATCCAGTATGCAGGTGTGGCATGAGAAACCATGGGCGCAATATTTGTTATCGTTAACGCTATGTGCATTTGTGGCACCCCTGATGAATAACCTACAGAGAAACACCCTAGCAAGGGAAAAATAATGACACCAGAGCACCAAATAAACCGCATCAAGGACCAAGAATGTTACTGCAGATACCGCTGTCCCGTTTTCGCAGGGCAGCCCTGCAGAGAGCCACGTACCTGTGTCTTGCGAGGGGCTGACGCTGTAGCTGTCGCTTTCCTTGTCCACGGATCCTGCTGGCCTGGGGGTGGGCAGCCTCCAGTCCGTGGTGAGGGTATGGGCTGATATGGTAGGATGAGGCCTGTTGAGGGTCCACTGACTGGCATAGCGGTTGCGAGCCGTGGGTCCGGTTTTGGCGCTCCTCCTTGTGGTAGGATCTGTGGGTGGGTAACAGAGAGGATCTTTGCCAATGGGCTTTTGAATTGATAAGGAAAGAAGCCCTGTCAGAAGGGGATGGCCACCGAAACCATGTTGGATTAAAAAAAACCCCACAGCCAGTTTTTTGTGGAGCTGGGAGCTCCACCAATCTCCCATTGACACGTTCATTATCCCTTTACTCCAACACAAGGAGTTCTCCGGTACCAAATCTGCTCTGAGATATGAAAGAGCACAAGGGATGTAGATCTGGTCAGGGATTTCTCACCATATTTCAAGCAAAAATCTAAGGTAAATTATTCGCATAGATGTGTCCTCAGAAGCACCCTACATCAGCTGCCTGCTCTTAGTATGTGAAAACAGGTGCCCAGAAATGTAGCGATATAAATACCTATTCTGGCCATTTTAATAATACTTTTACTGTATTACAGTATTAATTAGCTACAGACTAGCTATTTTTTTTAACAAGTAGCCAAGACATAAAACATAACCTGTAATAGTGCCGTCAGAGTTTCGGTAGGAACAGGTTCATAAAGATTTGACTGTTTGGAAAAAAGAAATAGTAAATAAAGAAAATTTCTCAAACTTTAAAAGTCATCTGCTACTTGTTTAAGGTCAGCTCCGTTTGTTTGTTTGCTTGTTTGTTTGTTTGTTTGTTTTTATTATCCTAGAGACACTATGGTGAGCAAAGGAGTAAAAGCAAACTATCTGCCAAAATTCACCTCCTTAATTTTCTCAATAAATAGGTCTTCTGTAAAAGTGAGGCTTGTACTCCCTAACAAAGGAAGTGAAATAAAAAAATCATTATATGGCAAACAGAAAGTGACTAAATCAGCACTGAAGGATTTATCTTCGAAACTTCTGAAAGGATATGCTAACAATAGAGAGAAAGAGTATTAGAAATGGAAAATTCAAATCTATTCAAATGTTCTTAGACATTCAAATGGTGAAGTTGTCAGTCCTTAAGGCAAGAAACTTTAACAGAAGCAATTTAAAGAAAAAAACAATACCCAGATAATTACTCTTAGCGCAGCTTCTAACTAGGCATTCCCAGTAAGAAATTGTATTCTGCTGCTTCAAAGAAACAAGGTATTTATCTATAAATAGCAACTATGGTCTGATCCTTCTCCTGTTTCACATCTTCTCCCTACAGCAGTGGAAAAATATGAACCCAGTGCCATTGATAATTGATCCTCCTGGTAGTGCAACACATAGCCTCCTCATCACGAATAACATCCAAAAATGCGCTTTGCGTGATGTGACCAGCCTGTCAGTACAAACCACCGCTTGTACCTGCTGTGGAAAATTGGCACACGGCTGTTGTGCATCCAGAAGTGAGCCCTGTGCCTGCTTTGAGGAAGACATAAAGAACAGAAGGCAAGTGCTGGTGAGAAAACTCTCGTCATGGTGCTGGGGTTGCTTGGTCTGGAGAAGGATCAGGAGGATCTCATCAGTGTATATAAATGCATGAAGGGAAGGTGCAGCCAGACTCTTTTTCGTGCTGCCCAGTGACAGCACCAGAGGCCGTGGCCACAAAATGAAATATAGCAGCTTCTGTCTGAACATCAGGAAGAACTTTACTGTGGGGGTATCCCAGCACTGCCACGGATTTCCCAAAGAGGTGCTGGAGTCACCATCCTTGGAGATATTCAAAAGCTGTCTTGGTATGGCCCTGGGCAACTGTCTCTAGCTGACCATGCTTTAAAGCAAGGCACTTTAAAGCAAAGTCAGCTAGAGACAGTTGCCCAGGGCCAAAAGGGTTGGACTAGCCAGTGCCCAGAGGTCCCTTCCAACCTCAGCTGTTCTCTGGTCCCATGACCAGGCTTTCATCAGCAATTTGGAGATGGGAGAGCCTGTTGCCAGCATGCAGGAGGTCAGTGCTTGTCCTGCTGTGCACACACTGAGGAGCAGGTCTGCACCGGTTGTGCTTCTCTTGCACAAGGGGCTCTGTGGCACAGATGCAGACAAGCTCCGGAGCTGCCTGTGTGATGGAAAACAGAGCACATCTGGTGCCCTCGCTGTTAAGCCAGCTCTGCTGTCATACGCTGAAACATAGCTGTCGAGAGCTGAGGCGAGCAATGCAAAGGTTCATGAAGCACATCTCTTTTATAAATAAATACAAAAGAGCTAGAGAACGACTTAAAAAGGTCTGTAAGGGAATATTTGCCAATGAGTGAGTGTGAGCACGCTTAGACAGGAGGATCTGTAACCTCTGAGGCACCCACCTGGGCACTGCTCCCCTCTTCACAGAGAAAGCTGTGGGTCTAGACAAAATCTCATAGCCTAGCCTCTATCAAAGCTATATGAGTGTCGTAAGTCCAGAGAATACAACCTATAAGTCTTTGGCCCAGCCCTGCACACTGCTGCAATCAGATCTTCAATGCATGATAAAAGTGATGGTGGATTTCTATTTCCAAAGCTGGGCTGGACACAGATCATACTCTCATACATGAGTTAAGCCCCAGTTTAATTTGAAGGCGGTCTCTCCCTTACTCCAGTGGACTGAAGCACATAACTGCGTACAAAAGAAGGAGGATTAGGAATAGAAGACGCTGGTGTTATAAAACGCTGTGATGGGGTACAGGCAGGCAGTTTGGGGTGATGCTTCATTCCTTATTAGAAAAGGCAGAGGATCTTGATCTGCCAATGTGATAAAAAAGATATGATATTTTTTGCTCTCAGTAGGCTAGCCAGCATGTACATGAACTAAAGGAGCGAGAAAAGACCAGAAATAGCAGAAATAAAAGAAATGTCATATCTTGACTCTTCTAATTCAAATGCCTTGACTCACCATCGTGGAAAAAGGAAATCCAGATGATGGTACCAATCTAGTCCTCAAGAAATAACTAGCCATATCTTAAAAGTATCAGAGTTTGAAAAGCAGCAAAGTCAGGGCTAGAATAGCTGTCATTTATAAAGTCTGGTGTGGAAATGAAGATGAATTTAAGATTTTATAAATAATATCAATTTTAGTTAATACACAACTGAGCTTTTAGCATTTATGTTCACTGAACTCACCAAGTAAACAAACTCTGAAATGGTCATGGGACAGAAATAATCCAAAAGATTTCAGAAAAATCGCACATTGCTTGTGCATTACACTTTGGTAATATTCTTAACCCACGAGGGTGCCTTTGATCTAGTGATTTTCTTTTCCATTTACATAGATATGGAGCACATTCATGAGAGAAATTAAGAAGAATGGATTGCAGCAGTATATTAATTTATGATAGTATTTTAAACACTCTAAGAATAACTCAGAATGAATATATCTGTGAAAAGTAACTTACCATACTAACTAAAACAGGAAATACAACTTTTTTGGAAAAGCAATAGTGAGAAATGTATTTCTTGCCTGATGAAGAGGCAAGGAGGGAAGATGTATTTTGAAATACAGCAAAGATGGATCAGCGAGAAAAAAATATATTAGACACTAAAAGCCATTGAGCTAATTTATTCAATAAATTCTAGAAATTAAAATCTAGTATGCATTTGGTTTAATGAAAGCCAGGTATGAATTATTTCAAATTACACCTACATTTCAGATGCATATGCATTTTTTGCCATATTGAATCACTAAGTGCAATTGTAGAAGAAATGTTCTCTGCTGACCTAAATAGATTTCTCTCAACTTCCAGACTGAAGAAAAAACCCCATGAGGATGTAAATGCAGGAGCAAAGCATTAATTTTCTTACAGCTTTCTCCTCTCCAGACAACGTATTCCCTTATGTGCTTACTTGTTCCTGGCCGGGCATCAGAAACATCCACCAGTGGTCCTGTAGCTTGTGACACAGACTGGTAATGTACTGTGTGGGTGACAGTCAGTGACTTCTGTTTAGATGTCTCTCCAAAGTCAGCATCGGTGAGCAGAACCGTTGATCTGTCATCTGTAAGTAAAAAAAAAAAAAAATAAAAAAAAAAACAGAGAATGAATAACAAATTTGGGGTTTGCCTTCACAAGAGCTTTACAGCAAGTCTCCAGACTTATTTTCAGCTGGGCATCACAACTGACAGTGGCAGCTCCCTCTTCTCTGCAGGACTGAACATGGCTTTGAGGGGTGTACCACGGCTTAGGAACTTCTGGGTTTAAACTCAAAATTCATACAAAACTAAAGAATAAGTGTCATTTTCATATCTGTCTTTGTGATTTCACCTTAGAGATATGCAACTGAGACAGACTACTAAACATTCTTCCTAAAAGCTACTTTGTGTGTAATTATTTTGGCCCTAAAGAAGAAAGGCCCTTCCTTCTTTCCCATCTTTTGAAGACTGCCTTCTCCCCCTTCATGATTCATGATCTCAGATGAGCTTTTCAACAACATATTTATTTCTCTTTATTAACATGAAATTCTTCAGTGAAATCACTCATGTCTTCCCGAAAGGAGGTTGTTAGGTAATGTTGTTAACTAACTCTCTACCAGTCAGATTTTTCTCCAGAGACAGAATATTGCAGAGGTGGCCATGACCCAAGACTGCTCTTAGGGAGCTGTTTATTTTTAAGCACATGAGTACCGTAGTGAAAGCAATGGAAATATACTTGCAGGGCAGCTAAGCATCCTTAAGTCCCTTGTTTTGTTGTTCTGGAAGCTGAGGGCTAAGTCCCACCAGCTCTCTCTGCACCAAACCTCACTACTGCAGGTTTGAAAAAGAAGCTTTGGGGCGCTTTGTACTAATTGTGTAAGTTTCTTTCAACATAGCCAGCCCCGCTGACTATGGGCTTTCCTGCAGCTACAAAGAAAGATGTGAGGTGGAGCCTGACCTTGGGAAGGACTGGAAGAAAAAGATGAACACTGACTTCTCCTACTGTACAGTTCTGCTGCCTATTGCTTCCCTATGGGATAAGATATGTTCACCAAATTTCTACACAGACCTTGACCCCTGCAGAAAGCCGGTGCTACACGGGACTTACTTGTGGGGTTTGTGTTTTTGTCTTTTTTTTTTTTTCCCCAGTTGTGATATCTGTATTTTATTCCTTTCACTGCAAAGAGGAATCTGCTCCACTTGATTGTGGAAAGTTTAACACCAATGAATCTTCCGCTGAATTTGTGCTTCCAAACCAACTATTTGCATGCTGTCAGACTTTTTTTTGCATTCCTTACAGTATTTTTATCCATTCATAATAGTAATAAAAGCCACAAGAAATTCTTGCTATGTTATGCTATATGGCTTTGTAATGCATTTCTAAGGTGGCTGGCAGCAGTGAGGCTTCCTTGCATTTACTAGCCAGCGGAGTTTGATCTGCTTCTTCTAAGCATTCCTGCTTTTTTTTTTTTAAACTTGACAGGACACCATTAAGGCGAGCAGTTCTGCACAATAACATAACTACCATTTTTTACCCAAAGAAGGCCATAAATAGAAGGAGCATTATGAAATCAATCTGTCTCTGGCAAAAGATGAGCTCTTTTTCAGGTTGGAAATAAAGTCTCTTGGCAGCAAACTATCTCAAAGACTGCCAAAGTGCCTGCTTATTCTGAGCTGGCTATTACCAAGGCGCTGATCGCATTGCTACAGTTAAGGCTCTGATGATATTTCCACTATAACCCCCTATTGCTCAGCAACTGTAAATTGCCTTTAGGATGAAGCCTGGCACAAAAGATTGCATCACAGAGGCAAACTTTGGGAAGCTAAAATCAGGATTAAAAAAAAAAAAAAGTCTTTATTTCAGGTGAAGCATAGGTCTCCTTTTCAAATCTGCAGCACAAACTGTGAAATGTGCCCTGAGGCCAAGCCCCCCCTGCCCCAGACCAGACTGACAGTGAGTGTGACAGGGTGCAGGGTTAAAGAAGCTTGTCCTTCCCCAGTGCAGGCATGGACAGGAGATGCAGAGATGCTGCTCACAGCTTGCGGAGCTTTTCTCTCCAGCCACACTGTCCCAGGGATATTTTTACATTCTCAGCCATCACAGGCTTCTTCTCCACAGATATTGATCCAAAAAAATTGGAAGTGTAACAAGATCAGTCATTCTGGAGGGTCTTGACAGAGTGCGAACCCACACAGTCATGAGATCAGGTTGTATTTTTATCCTGTTGGGATTTCAGACATCTTGTGTTTAAATCATTTTGAAAAGAAAACCAACACAAAACAATTTTGTTTTTCATGGCAGTTCAGCTATGTGACAGCCACATGAGAGATTTTGTTTTCTGTTGTGTGAAACACTTTAGATTTGAACTTTGCAGAGACACAAAAAAGCTGAAAACTGCTCAAAATGTTGAAATATCATTTGCTATGAACAGGTGGATATGCAACATGTAAGTTTTAGAAGCTGGCTGTTGCAAATCTTTAAATAACGGTATTGTAGTTTCAGAATTACATTTTCCTTATAAGTAATGCCAGTGATCCAGCTGTCTAGTAAAAGCCAAAAGAGAAATCAAAATGAAAATCATAAAACTTCTAGTCTTCATTTGCATTTTCTTCAGGCGTCTGTTTCCACTAGCTTCATTTTTTGAATGTCCTGTATTATTTTGAATACTGTACTGAGATTACTTGGAGTGGAAAACAATTTCAAGGGGAGAAAAAAAAAATCAGTTCAGTTTTCAAATGGGGCAAATTATTTTGTAGACCTTTTTTTGACGTGTGCAGTGGGGAAAATGTGTGAGGCAAAGGAAATCCACCTAAAGTGTGTGTTACATTAACTTGTTGAAACAAGCCAACTGGAGTTTACCAATGGTCTCCATTGTGTCTCTCTCCTCAATCAGAAGCTGTGCTCTGGGAATGTCTATGTGCATCCTCAGTGTTTGCTGCTGCTTGTTAAGAGTATCTGATGTCCTCGTGTTCTTGCTAAAAAAAAAAAAAGAAAGGTGAGCACATTAACATTCAACATAAATGAAAAGATACTTGAAACTTCCTCAATTTGAGTCTGTCCAGCTCAAACAATAAAATAACGATAATCAGCAAAATATTCATACATCTTATTTTGCGCTCTTCAGAACAAGTGCATGGTATTAATTTATTGCGCATAAGAGTTAGATGAATGCACAGTGTTGAGGGATTTGGTCTTTATCAGTAGAGATCTGCTGAAAATTTCATATAGCTTTCTTCAGATGTTGTCACATAATGGAGTCAATAAACATGCTTTGCAAGATGGAACTCTTCTTTCATTCCTCATGAATGTGAGTAGAGAAACACAGAGCTGATCAAACAGGTTGGTAGGAAAATGATGTCCTGAGTAATTTCTAATTATTTTCTTAACTTTTCATCATTTTTTTAAATAAATTCCAAATATCACTGGATTTGATAAATGAAAAAGCAAATTAATAAGTAGGCATTCTATTAATAAATTTCATAAACTAAATAAAGGGTTTAGTCCCATTGATGTTCCAAGACTAAAATTGTAAATCTTGTTTACATTCATGGATTATTTCTAATTGATTGATGCAATATTCTAAAAAAGAACATAAGCCAATTATTCTATCATCATGCAAATTGAAACAATTTCATTTGGAAGTTTGTGTACCAGAAAATTACTTCTTAAATGAGCTGTCTGTTGAAGGCAAGTGAAAATGGATAGTAAAACTGAGTGTTACAATCATTTCTAGTATAGAGCTTGCACCAAGAAACTTTCAGACTGCACCAAAACCTCAGGAACTTTTCCCTTTTAGATGTAATTACTCTTTGGAGGAGAGGAAATATTTGCAAATACTTCTTTATGCAGGAAGGCTGAGGAAAGTTAAGACAAACCAGCCAGTAATGTGATCCAAGTGCTCACACTTCAAAGAGCTTTAAAATCCAAGTGGAGGCTCATTTTCTAGTGTAAAATAGCTGTTGATCACTCAGTTTAATTCTCCTTTGGCAATGAATTATTGTTGTTAATGGAATCAGCAGAGGACTGTTGAGCTCCTTGGTGATAAGCTCACTTCTTCCCTGAGCATGGACCTCTACGTAGGAGATTGATGCATGTGTGACGAGCCCACGTCTCCAGACAATTTACCTTAACTTCCTGCTGTGTCTCTAGGTGAGCAAGAACTAACTATTCCAGGTTTGGAGATTATCCAAGAGTCCTTTTTAGGGGGAATTTCTTTGTCACACGGTCAGTTATTCTGCTCCAAATCCAAGAGTGACATTCTCAAGGCACACAGGTATACCTCTCTGGCTGATTCTCACCTTCTGGCTTTCCCTGCTCTGGTGGTCTCCATCATTAACACTATCTATGCATCACAAACTTTAATGTCTCTGTCTTTACTTGAGTGGTTAAGTGGCACTGTCGCCATAATGTAAAAACGGATAGCTGAAATGCATTCAAACAGCCTATAACTGGTGCTTCGTTTGATCCTTATGGAAGCAAAATATCCGGAGAGCTACTCAAAGGATGCCAAAATTTTCTCCATGTATAATCAGTGAAGAATAGCAGCCAGGTGTCTTTTTAAGAACAGAAATTTTCAAAGACTTTTAGGATCTTAAAATGCAGATGAATTCCACACCGACTTTCTCAAAGTGTCTGCGCAGTCTTTGCATGGATTAGATGCCACTCGCCTATTGTTTTCCACTCAAGTTGCTGGGATGTTGAAAGAATCAGAGACTAATATATTATCTGCCTTCCAAATATGTTTGAATACATGCCCTTGAAAAGTCAGAGTACTTTGGGCTTGTCCAAGATCATCGAGCAAACCTGTGATCAACTAGGAAACTGAATTTCTGAGGTCCAATTCCAATTAATAATCAATAATCCAATAGTTAGTGGACACATGCAATCAGATACATATAGAGTCTGTGCAATACATAACTGAGTCTAATAAATGCATTGTTGCAACCCTCCTCTGCTCAGCAGGGCTGCAGGAGACAAAGGGATCAAACCAGACATCTTCCTCAGAGAATGCAGGCCCCAGAATCCCTGTGAGAGCGATTAACAGAAGCTCCACTGCAGTATGAACGCTCTATATTCCTACCATTGCAAAGTACTCAACCTCAAATAAAGTATTGTTTGGACCACAGGGAGCAGGGGGACAGTTCCTCAGGTTTGCAATTATATTGCTCACCTGCTAAGAGAGAATTCTGAATCCCATTCTTGGCTCCAGAGGTGGCTTTATGGAAAATATATGGAAGAAGCCAGAAACGGAATTCAAGCCTCTCTCTGTATTCAGGAAAATTCTCTACTATGCTCAAGAGTTATACCTCATTTTGTGTGATCCCTCTCCTCTTCCTTACTGGTATAATGGATTCTCCTGTATGCAGCAGCATGGTGACACGGAGTGTCCAAACACAGAACAGGCAACTGGCAGTAGCAAGAGAGTTGATGCTGATTAGCGTGCTATCTCTCTCTGGCTCAAGGAAATTAGAATTATTTTCTGCAGACCACAGTAGCTTGACTTTAGGTTATAAAAACCTAAAGTACCAACAGCAATTAAGTGCCTCTAGGACTTGGAAACGATGCAAAGGTTTTTAGGATAGCAATTTTGAAGTTTGGTGCCCAAGTATTTTCTAACCTAGGAAAATTCAGGCATCAAAGTATTGTAACAGTGTAGTAGATGAGGAGTCCCATGATTAATTATTTAAAGAGAGGAAACATATCTACCTATATTTTTCTTAACCTACAGATATGAAATTCCTAAACTTAAACATGTGCTATGGATATTCTTTACCTGTCAGACCTTGTAAGGATCTGTGTGTAACATAATTAATTCCCTCTGGTTCAATGAATCTCTGAGCTCCAAATTGTTAGAGACTAAGAGCCTGTCTGAGGAATGAGTAGTACACATTTGCCGTAGTCTTGTACTCTACCAAGGTGTCTGCTTTTGGCCACTATGAAAGACAGATACTTGGGCACATGGGCCTTTGTGTCTGATTGAGTACAGCTTTTATGTACAGTCTATGGATAAATGGGCCTTTGTCTAGAAGTAGTACAATGTATAAGGTATTTTGGAAGAGTGTGCATAGTTAAAATATACTTCATTTTAAACCACCTTTCTGGGTGTTTAATTAAAAAATACTTACCTGAGTGACTGAAAATATCAGTATGCACAGGAGAGAGTTAAACCTATCAAACTAGTTACGTAAAGGGATTAAATATGGTGCACTGTAAACCCAAAGTCATTTTGGGTCCTTGGCAGAGAGCCAGGCCACCTCATGTTTTTCTGGAGTCTAAGCTGGTTGTTGTGAGGAAAAATAAAAAATAAATCACGTCAGTAATTATCCTGACAGAGGAATATTTGGGGAGAAAAGATTCCTCACCTTGTACTCAAAATTAGAAAGCTCAGTCAATTGCTATACTGACTCACAGTGAGCTGTTAGAAAGAAGCTGGCTGGACTGATGTTTTCACCCAAAAGAAACATAAAAAGTCTGCAATCGTACAGCAGGAGGGATTGTTATTTGCAAGTTTAAGGTATCAGCAACAAGTTGTGCAGCTCCCATTAAACTGCTAACTACTGGGGCTTATCCTGCTCCCAAGACATTTGACTTACACAGCCAAAGCCAGCGACATTCAAAGCAAAGACTAAAGGTCCATTTTTAATCCACTTTACACATGCTCGTAAAAATCTCCTCAAAGGCTAAGATACACAAAGTTCTCTCCATCCCCTACACCTTCCTACCAAACAGGGAATCACCTTTTCTGCTCTCTGTCCAGAACATAAAATAACCTCTGAAAGTCCCAGCTTTTGCTGAAACAAACATCAAGGCATACACTTTTTCTTTATATATACATATACACATCAGATATATATATGTACATACATATATATATCAGATATATACATATATACACACGTATATATCAGATTTTGGTGAAATCTAAAAGATATAAAATATCAGTAGCTTTATATATGACTATTGCTCTGGAGAAGACTCATTATCCTTTGATTATTAACATGCTCAATCTTCAGGAACATCTAGTGATGGTGGGTACCTCTCATTTTGGTTGGAGGTTCACAGATTAATCACAAATGACAGAGCATTAAGCTCCCCAAAACAGCATTACTTTGAGAGCTCCAAGTCTTAAAGCATCTGCAAGTGTGTGCATATGTACCCCATTGCCTCTGAAGTCCTGTTTTAATAGTCATTTGCCTTTGGTCACACTTTTAGAAGAGAAATGTAAAATAAAATATTTAATAAACACAAGATTATTTTTTAATAAATGAGATAAGAGAAACCGACTTGGTGATCATATTTCAATGCTGGTGAAAGGAAAAGCAAAACAAAATAGTGACAGAAGTGTTAGCTAGAAAAACAGATCTGAACTAGAGGCTGGTAAGGGACCTGACTGCTCTCTAAGTACATTAGGTGGGGAGAGCAAAAGAAGCTCCTTAATGTGAAGGTTGATGTCAGCAGAGGAAAAAAAAAATAGGTCAAAACCGGGCACTTACGTTGGCAGTTTGATAGTTTTCTATGTATGAGAGGAGTGAGACTCCGAAATGGCCTCCCAGAGGTGGTGATAAGACTAGTGTAGCTAACCAGGGTTAAGGCAGAGATTTGCCAGATTCACAGGGCTGTTATGTCACTGGATTGTCACTGGGACTGAATATCTTCACGCAGAAGTTTCATCCAGTCCGTGCTGGGTTTCTTTAGGGAACAGACTTGCTGCCTACGCTAATCTGTGATGTTTTCTGCAACATCAAAAAATATCAGAGCATATCTTCTTGAAGTTGCTTAAACCTGCAATCTGCTGCTAGCAGGGGTTTCTAGCTGGCAAATACAATAGCAAGAGTATGACCTGACCTGCATGACCAGTCTTGTTAACATCAGTGAGACTATTCAGATGTATTTGCAGACTGATGGTGAAGAGCTGAGTTTACGCTAAAACCATCTGTCACCATGTCTTTTGTGAGTATATTCTTACAACAGCAGATGAAGTTTATCATGGGTAAGAAAGCTTAAAGTAAGGTTCATCTTGTAAAATACCTATGACATTCTCAAATCTGTTGCTGAATTAAAAAAAAGATTTTCTACTAAACCAAAAAATAATCCCTTGGTGATCCTATTTTCAAATATATGCAGCAGTTTTAAAGTTCAGTGTTTTCCCCAGACGAAACAATAAACATTGAAGATATGAAATTTCAATCTTTGAAAGAACTGTGGTGCCAGAGTAGTCATTCAGTTGCAAGGCAACAACAGAATTAGATTTCTGGGTGCTGAGCTGATAGAACAGAACTGAAAAATAATAAATGGATTTACCTGCTCTTCTATACCTTCGGGTATAAGCAGCCAGAAATAGCGAATTACATAAATAGAATTGTAAAGTTTCAAGATATTCACATCCAGGAACTTATTACCTTCAACCAGATGATCTCTGAAGAGCGATTACTTTGTTACGTATTATGAAAACATTTTTCTGAATAGGAAAAATGTCCAAACAGACCTATACAGCTTCTATAATTTAATCTACTAATAAAAGTTTTCTAAGTTTTTTACTATTGCATTCCCTCACACTGTCCATAAATTGTCTTTTTTGTGCCATTTCTAGCCAACAATGTGTCCTAGTTCTTAACAAATTGACAAATCGAATATTTTGAAAAAGGATTTCAGAATAGAAGGTTTACTTCTCCATTTGTCCCTGTAATAATTTTTAAAAATGATGCCATAGTTGACAGACATTTTTCAATTTAAAAACATTACATCTATTCTTACCTCATAAGCATTTCGGCCAAACTCTTTGCATCTAGAAGAAAATAGAAGAAATGTCATCACAAATGAAAATCTGTTTAATAGATGGATTATTAGGAAGTAAGTAATTTGAATCAGATGTGTAAGGCTACTGTTGTTTCTCAGATCAGTGGCAAGCATAAAATCATCTCTAAAAGTCCTGATTTTGGGTGAAACTGCATTTCACTGTGTTGGATCTGTCTGCTCCAGACAGCCATATTTAATTCCTCAATAGCACCAAAAATGCCTAGAGAAGTACAAGCTACCATTGGCTTAACTAGAAAATAACTGCATAAACTTGTTAGAAGTAGAAACAGTTTAACAAATAATGGGGATGTCTGTTCCCTCATGCCATGGTTGGCAAGTGAACAGGTGAGGAGGGAAGAAAAGGCAAGAAGACATGTTGGTGTCCATCTCTGGGCAGGAGCCAAACCCAAGCTGGATGAGCAATTGCCAACTTGCCATTTCCAAACCAAACCGGCTGCACAGAGGTCTGAGCAAGGGAGGCCTCCAAGGAGTCAGCTTGTTTGGTTGCTCTCAGATATTGATGCTTTTCCACTAGCAATAATTCAAAACTACTACTAGGTCTTCAGAGGACAGTCTATACACAAAACAGGTGGTAGCTTGTTCCCACATGGATCAGCCCTGCAAAACGAGGCACTGCTGAAGGAGAAACATTCCTGCTTTTGTTGTCGATGCTGTTATTATTAGCATAAAATCCTTTGAGGATATAATTATTCAGGTACATGTCAGACCAAAGGACACAGCTGAAGGTTAGATCACTAAGTGTTATTCAGGTAGCTTTCTATAAGATTTTGTCAACATAATGTAATAATTTCTGTATTATTATTCATCAAAACTAGACAGCTATGCTTTGTACTCCTGCAGTCTGCTGCTAAACAAACTCAAAAGTGCTGACTCCAGAGCCCTTAAATATATCACACAGCGACAAAGCAGCCTTTTGTGCAACCAAGTGAAGCAAATCCGAGAAGAAAACAATTCCAAGTTTTAAGTCTTGAAGGAACTCTCCTATTATGTGAAACTTTAAATTCTTCTCTTATCTCCTGCTTGTAAATTTACCAGCACCTGCCAAGACATTTACTGAATTTGTCTTTGTTTTCTCCATCTCACTTCTGAAACCTTTTTTTATTCCTTAATCACCTCCTGGGTCTCCTATACCTACAACAATTTCCTTGCTTGTGATCCTCTTAAATATCCTGCCTTTAAAATTCAGAGGATGCAGGTAGAAACAAACCATCTTAATGCATCACTCTGGCTACATTTGTATCCGTTTTTAAAAGGGATGGACAAAGTTTATTAAAAATAAACAAACAAACAAAAACCCAAACCAATACCAAAACACCAAAATCCTTCCATCTACTTTCTACATTCTGTTCTTCTGACACTGTGCTACCTTGCTTGTCTTAAGCTTTGTTCCTCACCTACTACAGGAGAAGCTGAAATTCTGTGCTTCCTCCAGGTCTGCTTGCTCCACTCCTTTATTTTTAACCTTCCCCTATCCTTTTCCAGCAGAAAGCATGGCCGATTCCTGGTGGAGGGAAGGACTCTTCATCTGAGATATCCCGTGTAATCCAAACAGCGCTCCATCTAGGCAATCACACTTTCTATTTTTCACTTGGTTTGGGATTACCTTCTGCTGTTAACATTCTTATAAGTGGTACTATGTAGTAGATGACAATGTCTTTACCATCAGTCATAAACTAAACTACCACTGTGGCTGCTCCCAAATGATGTCAGGGGTAGTTTTACTGCTGACTTCTGAGGATCCAGGAAATGACCAAGTTCTTTTGAACAATAAAATTTTAAAAAAATGAAGCTCTGGTTCCAAGTCATGTTTTTTCAGCAAATATGATGATGTTTCTTGTTATTTTAGCAGGACTAAAATAATGAAAAGACTGTGTCCCTCTGGCACACAAAGTAAGGGTGATTTCATATGCAAATATTGTTTTCATTTAGCTAGCAGCTTTTGTGAGGCAATTGCTTCCTCCTTAAGTGAAGACTATGGATACTTGTGCAGGTAATTCACAACTCAAGAAAAGCTGAAGGGAAAATGTTGAAGGATGCTTGGCCCAATGCCTTTCAATCTTCCTTTTTATATTTTTTAACAAGGATTAAATAACAACCAACGTCCCTCACATGTTCTCGGGTGCTGCACAGCATATAGCTGTGTTCCATGCTGCATCTCGAAAAAATGTTACGTTCTCACCTTAGAGAAAAAGACAAACTTCTCCTCGCTGTGGGTTTGATGCACGACTGCATCGACAGGCACCAACCCAGCGCCAGCCCTCGCTTCCCTTTGCTGGGGCAGCCGTCTTTAAAATTCTTAATGCATTTGGCTTGGCCCCCTGGGAAATCAGGGACTGCGATACAGTTTTAAATTGCATTCTGTCACTCCTGAACTATCATGCCATGCTGATACTTTCTGCTTGGGTTAAGGTCAGTTGAATTTAAAAACAAATGGAGAACTATTATGGTAGAAGTGGAGCCAGGTTAATAGTAAGGAGAAAGCGTGGTAAGTCATCAGGTTTGTCTCTTATAATACATGCTGACCTACTAAGCGGCTGCGTGAACTCCAGCAGCCAATGGGCCTTCTTGTGACCTGATAGGTGGAACTACTAAACTGGGCAAAAGTCAGGGCTTTGCTGAAAACTATGCTTTCTTTCTAAACAGAGTGCTCCTGAAGAAATAAATCATACTGGGCATGACACAGGAGGAAGACAGAGGTTTATCTGTCCCTAAATGCTAAAACAAGGAGTAAAAGGGTGAAAAATGGAGACACTGTTGTTCTTATGCTACATTTGCCCCACAGAAGGTAGAATAACAAACCCATTGTCTATAAGCACAGACACAAACTTTTGCATGCAGAGTGTACTGGAAAAAAATCCGCTATTCCCACTCCTCTTTGTCAAGCAGGTTCAAAGAAAACACATCTCCTGGAGCCACAAAAGCAAGAATTACACCTGTAACTCGCATAAATTCTTTTAGAAGGTCCCACTGTGGAAATCATTATTTCTGGTGTAGACTAGAGGAAAATTGGTCGTGGATTCAAGATTTAGGAAAATGAGTCCTGTGCCTCAAAGAAAGCCCACCAGGTGATACATTTCAGGTGATAATGACAGGATTTCAGTTTCAAAACTAATCCAGATGAAAGTTGAACACAACAACTACTAGAGCAAAACTTTTTTATTAGTTAGGAGATAAGAAAAACTTGCACACACAATTTTTTTTTGTAGAGACCTTACTATGGAGTTCTCTGGAACAGCAATACTGATTATCAGTAAGACTTTTAGAACATGAAGTAACCTCCAGAAAAGCAGAAAATGGCCAACAGAGGATCAGCCTTCAAAAAGAATGAAAAAAAATTCTGAATTATTGAAGTCCTATCAATCTGATCTTGCCAATGAGCAAAACGATGAAAAAAATTGAATGAACCTTGATGAAATGAATTAAAGGAGATGAAATAACTGAGGACAATCAATAGAGACCTGCAGTCAATCAGCCATACCAAACAAAGTTGATTTTTTTAAAATGAGATTAAAACTCACTGAGAATTGAATACATTGAAAAAACTCTCAGTGAGGTAGAATTAAATAACATTAAATTGTTATATTTATATTCCTCCAGAGCGAAGTTTTGGTACCTCAAAATATTTTAATAATAAAGTAGTATGATGTGAAAAATTAACACAACAACCTTTTTACATGGGTTTCAACATCTTCGAAATACAATTTTAAGCACAGAATCATTATTTAGTGTATATTTTCCTCATGCACCGTGGGTCATCGCACCACTGGTACTTTTATCAGGGGTCTGGACAAAATGAAAAAATATCTGATAAAAATTTGAAAATGACACTAAAATTGGGTGGTTAAAATATAATTAAAATGCCATGTCTCTAAAGTATAGCAATCTGGATCATCGGCTAGGTTGGTCACTGTTAGCAGTGTATCTGTATTAGTATAAAGTCATATATCAAGAAAACAAGCCATAGCTATGCAGTGGAGAATGTTATCCTGCTGACTGTAACCAAAGAATTGTCAGATAATCCCAATGGATAAAACATTAAATTTAAACTCTTAAAATAATGTTGTACCCGAAAAGGGTACAGATTTGCAGATATAGACAGAAGATCATAAAAGGAAAGAAGGAAGGCTGTTACCTCTATCTGATGCGGATATGTCTGTTGCTGGAATACTATGTTAATTTCTAGCTTACACAGATGAGGAAAGCTACCTAAAGGTTGCAAAAGGACCAGATAAAAGCCTTGAAATTAATAAATGATGGGAAAACTACAGAGAAAAACTAAAGAAGACTCACCTGTTTCGTTTACCAATGAAAACATTGAGAAATTACTTGTTTGCCACATGTAAAAATAATATCCTCAGAGACTGAAAATATGGCAAAAGAATAAGAAGTCCAGTGCCTGTACAGCAGACAGAAGTATAAGAGAACCAGATGGCTGGGAAGTCAAGCTTTATCTTGACAAATTCGGACAAGAAGTGAGACACAACTTTTACAGAAATGGTAGTTGAAAACTGATGACTTATGGCAAAAATACTGATGAATTCTTGGTCATTGACTACGTTTAAGTGAAGCTCAGATGTTTTTCTAAATTCCTATATTCTGAGAGGAAATAAATCAGATAAGTCTTACGCAAAAGCCCTGCTGGCCAGCGATCATCAGCCTTCCTTTAGTGACTGTAACTCAAGAATCTATGAATAGTTGTAAATGAACCATGAAACACTACATGTGCACAGCCATCATTTCCTGGAGCCAAGGAGCTGAAAATATCCTGCTTGTTGCTGGATGGAATTCCACAGTATTTCTGAGAAGATAACACTTTATTCACCTTTAACCCACAACAACTTTTTTTTTTTTTTTTTTTTNTTTTTTTTTTTAATGGAAAGAAACTGCAGAGATAAATGACTGAAAAGATTTTGAAAGGGGATGTTATCATACAAGCTAAAGCATCCAGATGCCCTGATTTCCAGAGCTGTGTACGAACCATGAGGCTAGTTGTCCTCTTTGGTATATTGAATTTACCCATGCCTAAGAGCCATTTATTTCTGTCTTTTTTTTTACAAGAACATGCAAAATATTGTTATGAAGGGCAAAATGAGACCCAAAAAACAGATGAGTAGATGCTAAGGTGAGATAGAATGCTCAGGACTGGCCATGGTTGTAATATACATCAACACTTCGGTGGCTCTTGGAAAAAATGAGGCTTATTTTTGCAGATGACAAATTGCTTTACTATCTATTCAGTGTGTGATTTAAAAGGCTTTTTCCCAAACACCTTCAGTATAAGGTCTGCTGTCATGTGCCAGTGCAAAACCTACAGGGCTAAGTGCAGAAGTGGCAGACCACAAGAGTCAAAAACTTGGCTGTGGCTCAGCCAGGGGTATTTACTAGAAGACTGATGAAGTTGAATGAATTTACAGATCTAAAACTTATTCACATAGCAAACACCTGAATCTGAATAAGGATTAGAGAAAAGTACAGATCAGCTATAATGAAAAGTCAGTGAACAATGAAGCTTTGTTGTAATGTGTTATAACAGCACAGGGAAAAAGACGGGGTAACAAATCTGATAATACCTGGTTGTGTTTTCTAGCCTATTAACATGTGGCTACTTTCATTTTATAAATCAGCAATTGTAGTTTGCATCTGCTGGAAAACTGAAATCCCCCCATCTTCAGAACATCTGATTTTACCCTTTGAAAAAAAATATTATTTTAGGCTATTAAGACCATTCACAAGAGAAACAAACAACAACAACGAAAAGGAAAAAAAAACCACCAACACATGAGAATTATTTTCCTCTCCCCCATGCAAAACAACAACAATGGGTACAGAGTCATTTTTTGTTGATTGAACTACCAAATGAAAAAGAAAAAATTACTGTAGAAAAGAGATATGCTTTGTTGCCTCATGTCTGTTACGTATGGCAGGAAAATGACGCCAACTGGGAATTGAACAGTTTGGTCACATACAGACCCATTTGTACTTTTACGTTCTGGGAGTATGCATACACGGAAATAAGTGCCACAGCTCCCGTCTTACCTCGCAGCCTCTTCAGTCTCTGCTCCCTCCTCCTCCTCCGCACGACCAGCAGCATCACAAAGAGCAGCAAGACCCCAACCAAGATACAGGAAATGGTCACCAGCATCTTTAGCCCTTCATTGGTTGCCAGCCCTTCCTCGCTTTCAACAACTGACTTAATAAGTGGAGGGATTGTACCTGGAAACAGTAATGATATTAGGCGCCTATTAATGAAGACAAAAGATTGATTTCTGAGGGAATATGGCATGTTATACGCTTCAGCTGCATGCAGCACATTAAGAACGATTTGTCGTGTTCAGGGTGGATGGTATTTGTGCATGTGTCATGGCAATGCACACGTAACGAGTCACACTGGTAACAAGGAACTGGCTGGAGAGACTCGTAGGTTGTCAGAAATTGAGAAGAAGTGTATTCCTTGAGGAAAGAAAACCACACTCATTATACAGTCAAATACTATGATTAATTTTAAGTCATATTGCATCATTAAAAAGCTGTAAGGGATCTCAGAATTACTACCTATGTATTACTCCTTACTATGGGAAAGTAGCACTGCTGCAACATATTTATACTTTCTGATAGGGTTTTCTTTATAGGGAATGTATTTGACAAAATTCATTTTGTACTACATACATCAGATAACTCTTTTGCACAGAAAAATTTTTATGTCACGTCTTGGGGATGCAGCAGTGATATTGATCTGAAATTCAGATTGCCAACCTGATGTTAATTTGCTAAAGAGTGACTGACATGATATTCATCAATAAAACAGGAGAGCAATGCTGGATAGAAACAATCAAATTTTGAGAGTGAAATGAGGGAAATGAATCTACAAACTACTGGCATTGGCAGGCAGCTCACTTTTTCATTTTGGGAAATATTCGCATTTTGAATATACCTGGCTTCCTGGTGATATATAATACTCAAACTTTTAACTTCTTTTTTTTTCTTTATTTCTAAAGGACGTGAGAGGAATGCAGCACTTTCTTTGGAAGGCTGTTTAGTCATGGAAGGCTTCTCACTCATTTCCTGATTACTATTAAACTGCTGAATGCAACCACAAATGAGGCTATAAAATGCAGATTTGTTTGAAATGGATAGAAACATGCAAGTATTGTGAACTGTGACGACTTTCAATGGAAGCTATTCAATTTTAACCAGCTACTGAAATGAAAGTGGCTACTTACTTTCTAAAATGATAGGAGGGTGAGATAGAAAACAGGCACATCCTTTTTTACATTTTAATTGCTTCATTGAGTGATACAGTTATATCTGATTACGTACCATACAGTATCAGGAAAAAAAAATGATAGGATGCAGTACAATGTGAGTGCCATAACCACAGTGAAAAGGTAGAATTCAAAGTATTTTTTTATTTTTTTAAATTTTTTTTTTTTCAGAAGAGCTATTTGAGTTGCATATAATGAGAGGAATGGATCCCTAAAGGGATGAAGATAAACGGAAAAGCTACAACCATCCAAACCCATATCAGGTACTTTGGAAAATTTATTTTCTTGCAATTGCATTTAGAATATTTTTCTACTGTTCCATTGCAGTTCTTCCCCATAATTTTCCTTCTTTTTCTAATTTTCCGTTTCTTGGAATAAACACACAGATGGATTTTTTTCATTCTGTCTTAACTGAGATGCAGTTTTTGTACTATTCTGAAGGCAAAGAAAATTATTATCTCAAGAAACGGAAAGAACTTCAAGCTCCTGAAGGTAATACTAATAACTGTCTCTAAATCCTCCTAAACCCTCCTGAATACTAAAAGGCCAAATATTTCTCTGAATTAAAGTCACACAGACCATTGGTTAAGGACTGTTGGGTTCAAGATTACCTAAAATTATGTCTTGCTCTCCTTAATAGTTAGATGAAAATCAAGAGTGGCCTTAATTTCAGTTGAACCTTAAGTATAAGGTAAGCGATTATCGTTTTCTGTACCCTTTCCAAGTAAAGTGTAAACCTAATAAACCTATGTGCAGTCAATACAAGTTTAATTGAAGAAACATACTGCAAGTTTTTATGTCCTTCACATTATCCATTTGTGGATATTCAGCAACTGTAGAAGAAATTACCAAAACTTAAACCTGCTATCCATTTCAACCTTTGTTGTCATTTTAGGTATTTCCTATGAGTGGAATAGTCAAAGCTTTTCTCAGAACAAAGTGCCAGACAAATTGAGAGGTTGGTTTTTTTGTGTGTGTTTGTTTTTTGTTGTTGTCATTGGTGGTGGTGTTGTTTTGTTTTGTTTTGTTTTGCTTTGTTTTGCTCTGCTTTGCTTTGCTTTGTTTTGCTTTGCTTTGCTTGGTTTTGTTTTGTTTTGATTTGTTTTGCTCCCAGGTCAATTTACCATTGCCCTTTGTTAGCCTGCTTTACTGGTGCTTCATAGAAGTTGTAATTTGAATGTTTCTAATGCATTTTCCACTATGTGGCAGCCTTTCCATCATCTCCCGTTGCGCCTTGGGACTTTAGGGCCATCAAGTGTTTTCCTGTGTCCTAACTGTTCTTCACAGTAAGAAGTCCTCTGGTGGGCTAGAATCAATTAGCATAGTTTAGAGCAGCTACCAAGCTGATCTGATTTAATGTCAGGGCTACTGAGTAGCTGATCTCTGAGTTGGGAAGCTCCTTTGCAGTGCTACACACTACAGCTGCACATTGCTAAAAATATCTCCTTAAGTACTGAGCACAAATGTTCTGAAAAACAAGGGGCAGGAAGGTCATAAAATCCATAAGCTGAAAATGGTTAGCTGAAACATCTACGAACAGAAAGCAAAAAGTTGCACGCAGATCTGTCATTAACCTTCTGACCTAATTCACCATGAAGAGATTTAAGTAAAGGATACTTAGCCATGACATTTCTCAAGAACTCTGTCACACATAACAATCAGCTACTGCAGTCCAAACAAAATAACTGAAAGACCACGTAACTCAAGGATTTCTACAAAGTTTACAAAGGCTTTATCTTAAGACTGCTAAAGCTCCTAAGTTTATTCTTAGCATTTGATATCCTAGAACTTTCATACACGTATTATCTAATCTTCAAAGAACTATCCTTGTATCTATTTTATCCTAAGGGTAGCTGTGACCCCTAGGAGCTGGTAGGTACTGATCTCACATCACAAGATGAATTAATTGTGGAGGTACCGTTAGCACTCAAAAGCGGAGCTGGGCAAGAAGTTTCCACTGGCACACTTCCTGTACATGAAAAATTCACTGCCTATGAAAGCAAAAATTTCTGCATGAAGTATTGATAGAAAATGTTGATTTCTAGTCAGACACTATTTTCCAACTCTGAAGTGCCTTAAGCCTGCTCAGCTTACTGAGGAACAAATGAATGGGGATCTGGGACTCTGCAGGGTCAACTTTTGCTTTAAAAGCACTGAAATTCTTCTATGAAATTTCTTATGTGGGAAACGACTACCTTAATTTTCAATAATACTGATAATACCAATAATACTGATAATACTGATACTACTACTACTACTACTACTACTACTACTACTAAATTTATAATTTTAGTTCTCTATCAAATGTAACAAAATCTATCCATGTTTTCCTCTCTGAACCTTGCAGTTAGTATTTGAGATCATGCTGCCTCTATAAGGCACAATATAGTCCTGGCAAAGCCTGCTTGAGAAACAAAACCATCAGTGCTGTAAATGAGAATTTTTCTAACTGACCAGAAACAGTGGCCCAGAAAATTTAACACTAGAAATATTTTTATTGTTTTGTTTTCTCACTTTTAAAAATACCATAGAGCAACACACCAAATCAAATGTTGTGCAAGTCATAGTATATGAAATCAAGGTAATTATCATCACCCAACCAAAAAGCAGAGTCTGACAACATTTCAAATCAGTTAATTGTAATAATACATTTGATTTCTGTGCTATCAGCGGGAATTTAAGGCCCTGAGCCTACATTTTCGTATAATCTCATTTTAAGGTGTGGCTTAAGACTCTTTGCCCCACTCACATGTGTAACAATAAGATATTGGAAAGGTATGTAGAAATAAAGAAATGTAGAAAGATATTGGAAAGAAAAGATGATAGGTTAAATAAAATGGCAAGAAATTAACTCATAATACATGAAACAGTTATTATTGATAACTTCTATACTGGTCAGTAAAACAGGTCCTAAGTCTACCTGGCAAGACCTGGCAGCATTTGTATAATAACTACTTGGATCTTGGCTTCCTGTAGGAAGTGCTGAGACAAATCTTTCTCTTAATTTTTTAGACTGTCTGAAATGTGAGGACTGTGTGGCAGCTTACCGGAATGATATTTTTTCAGAGAAACATGAGGGGATGTGCTATTTGCAAAAGGGCAAGCTGTGAGGGCATGTGTTGTTAATTACCTATGAGAACTGATGAGTACCTAGCACAAAGACAGGAACAGCATTAGAGGATGTGTAAGATGCTGAGACTTAAACCCTGCCTGATTCATTTCCCATGCTTCTGACTGGGAATATTTCCTGTCGTTTGCTCTTCCCTGAGCCATACAAGGGTGTTGTCCTGGAAAATGCTAGATGTTAATGGAAGAGAGATGCGTTACCAATACAAGGTTATGAGCGATTGTCAATTTGGTGCTGTTGCTGGACAATTATCTGTTCTTGTTTGAACTTGCTTACTAGTCTTGTGTAATTTAGCAGTACAGATGTTGCCAATTGGTTGCACAGTACAGCACAATATCCCTGGCAACATGCCAACATTTTACACTGCATGTCCCCAGAAAAACTCTGGCAATTCACACTAGAGCAATTCAAGAGATTGCCATCTGGAGCCATCTGTGCTGCCTTTTTGCCAGAAATACAGACATTTCCCACTATAAGTCCAGCAGAAACACACATGCGCAGCCATCACTTTCAATAAACATGCCAGGATGCGAGCTGGAGTGACTGGCGAATTGGCATGTTTACTCTTGCCCTCTTGTTCTGGCTTTTGCAGGGTGGACAGTAACCCCTGGCAGAAGGGCAGGATGCAACAATTCCTTCATCCCCTGTGCTCTGCTGCTGGGCACGACAGAGCCATCTGTCACGGCCCTTAGTTTCACCCTCCTCATCTGTAAATAGGGATAGTAGCATTGCCACTGCTTTGCCCTTGGAGGATGTTGTCCAGAGGCTTTCCCGGAAAACAAGCTAGTTAGCTGCTCCGTTGTGTCACATAATGGGTTTTGAGCTGTGTCACAAGGACATTGCATGGAATAGCAATGAGGCTGGGCACCGCTGCAAATGGCTGCAGGAACCAATTGTATGGAAGACAAAAATTTCATGGAAGACACGCATGAAATACTATCAAGCGCTTCTGCGACCAGTGGAACTAATGACATCTGGTGTCCTATGGCTACGTGTCTCATGGTTGATTGACTTTAGTGCTGGAGCTTTTCCTCAGTGAGGACAAATAAACAATTCCTCTTTTCTGCCTGGCAGACTATTGTCATGAAATCTGTAGGCATTTTACGTCTGCTACTCCTCTGTCAGCATGGCTAGCAGATTCGAAAAGGGGTTTATGAGGAAAAAAAAAAAAAAGACAAGCCAAAAAAATCACGTAAGAAGCTAAGGTTAAAACAGTATCTCAGAGATATAAAACAAAACGTATACTTACTGCCATCATAATTGAGTGTTGCAAATTTGGCTTGTTTCTCTGCACAGCCAGCGCTGTTGCATACTCTCATTTGCAGCTCATACCAGGTTGCCTCCTGGAGGTCATACAGAATATAGGACTTTGACAAGGATGTCCGCTGAGCAGTTGTCCAGACTGTTGTCCCAAATGGCCGGTACTCCAGGGTGAAGGAGGTGATGGGGCAGCCACCGTCATTCCAGCCTATCAGGTTCAGCTTCACTCTCGTGGTGTTGATGCTGGCAAAAAGCTCTTGTTCCTTGGAAAACTGTGGCTCTAGAAGCAATGATATACTTCAGGTGAAATGCTTAAATATTACAGATATAGGACTCTCAAAAATAGAAAATTAAGATAACAATTTCTAGCATAATTCTAACTTCATCTTAAATTAAATGTCTGTCTATTCAACTTTTTTTCTCCACCTTCTTAAATGTTTTTTCATACTTCGTGCCAGACTGACAAACCTAGATTTTCAAGCCCATATGCGAAAAAAAATATCCATACATCTCTGCATGGGCCTGACTTGCCAGTTTTCAAGGACTGGCATGAGCCAACTGGTAAATCTAGCGCAGGCACTTCGTATCAGTAAATGCTCCTGCTCACTGCTATCCAAAAAAGAGAGGGTTCAGAACACCATGTGGAAATACCATAAAAGACATATGCACCTGAAGATTGTCCACTAGTGCTCTGGTCTTCTTCTGAAGTGGAACTGAACACAATTTTGTTTTACAGTACATAGACATTCATTTGTGGAAATTACAGTTTTGAAGAACTTACAAGTAAAAATCAGTTAAAAAAGTAATATGTTGATTTTGCACATGATGTATCTGAAAATAATGTGTACTTTGAAATTTGTATTTCTGAGTTCGGTTTCTGTTGACGTATACATTAATGTTTTTTTCACAGTTCTATGTAATACAGGTGTAATGACAGTACAATGGCACCATAGAATTGAAGTAATGACAGTAGGTGGACAAGACTGATCATCAACAAATCTTATTTATTTATTATTAAATATTACCATAGAACACTTAAAAGTATTATTGCTATTTGCTTAGTAGAAGCAAAATATTTTTACTATTGGAAGATACACCTACTTTGATGAAAATTATCTATAATGTACTTTTTGATTCTATATAATAAGAATAACTTATCCAATGGAAGTCTTTTTGCCATTCTTGTGCTTGACAAGAAGTACCAAAATGTACTGTCTTTTCTAAATTCTACAGGAAACTAAAAGAAACTGATGATTCCTGCTGTGTATTATGAACTATTTCAATTGAGCCTGTTAACAGCTTGGACAGAGATGATCCTGGAGCTCTCACATGAATGAGAACGATCTCAGCATTCTAAATCACACAGTACCTGGTTCAGTCTGTAAATGTGACACAAGTAGTTTCCAGGCATGTATACCAAGTCTCAGAGAAACTCAAAAGGTCAGGAGATCTGCTTTCTCGTGAAGTGTTTGGATGTTATCTGAACCATGTGTACACCTCACGCTTCATGCAAAGAAAACCAGAACACTCAACTTCCGTAAATGTCTCTTTCTTCAAGGTCAGCAGATCATTCTCCCTGGCTAATGATAATCTCAGCATGCACACAGCTGATCTGCAGTCTCCCCTGAGCTCCAGCAAGTCACACCAATCACATCTGCTACATACCAGGACTCCCTTATGCCAATGAGTGTCCAATGAAATGTCCACATTGGTGTGATGTTCGGGAGATTTGCAACAGCACAGGTGTGATGAATAGCACAAAAAACGGCAGGTGTACCTATCACAGTTAACTACCTTTATTACGAAACTGCTCCCAAATCCGAGTATTTCTTACAAAAGGTGAAGAGATTCAAGATGAGGTGATCTTTAGAGCATTATGCAAATCTAGTCTAGTCCACTCTGTTGACTTAGAATCATAGAATCGTTCAGGTTGGAAAACACATTTAAGATCATCAAGTCCAACCGTTAACCTCACGCTGCCAAGTCCACCACTAAGCCACATCCCTATGAACCACATCTAAAGCTCCTCTGGTGCAACCTGAAGCTGCTTCTTTTTGTTCTATCATTCGTCACTTGGGAGAAGAGACCGACACCCACCTTAGGGGTAAGACTAAGTGTCTCTTTAAGGGGTCTCTTGCAAAATTTACTCATAATTCTGACACATACTTGCAATGTGGAACTACCCTCAGCAACTGGGGACCATAGAACCCATTACTGAGTTAGCTAAGAATTCCACAAATTTTGGCTTTTGCCTTGCAGAGCTTTACGCAAACTTTTCCTTTATTTTTGATGCTTAGCCTGTTCAAAGGTTGTTGCTTGCATGGCTCCTGCAATAACAGTTTGGAGCATAAATGAGACATTGTCTCCATTTCCTCTGCAAATAAATGTACTCCGCATCTTCCTTCAGCATCCAGACAAATAAAATCCTGAATTTTTGCAACAGGAGAGGAAGCAATTTCTTTACAGCAATAGTAGTAGTTAGGAATTGCTATAGTCTATGACAGTAGAGACAATCCCTTACCAAATATCTACCAACCCGTCTTAGAAAAAAATTATTAGGGAAATAAGGAAGGAATATTGTCCTGTAGGTGCTTCAAGTCCCGCAGTGACAGCCTCTTCTGTTGCAGCATGGACACGATTGGAAATGTTTCCAAAGTCAATAATATTAAAATATCCAAGTCTTTCTTCTCATCAAACCAAGATCTACAGCAGAATGCAACAGCTTTAGGTGAGCAAAGGGCATGGAAATCAACACACCTTTTCCAAGTGTTTTGGCCTCAATGATCTCGCTGATGCGTCCTGGCCCCACTCCGTTCTGAGCAGTCAGAGTAAACTTGTACCAAGTGCCGCATTTCAGTGTTTCTAAACGGTAGGACCTCTCACTAGGGCTAATTGGAAAACTACCCCACTGCTCACTGTTATCTTCCGAGTACTGCAAAATATAACCTGGAGGGAAAACACAGATGGCAATAATAAGCCAGACACAAACCACAAATTCTGCAGGTAATATGACAAGCCATTTTAAAGACTAATAAAAGTAGAAAAATCCCATGCACGGGAAGACACACAGCTCTCCCCTGACTAAAAGACACCATGTAATACATTTTGCCCACCCTTACAACAGCTTAAATACCATTTATACGATTGCTTCAAAGGGAAAAGAAAGGGGTAGACATTTCTAAATACCCTTCAATCAGCAACAAAGACCAGATGATGAACCTGCGTGCTCAAAAATGAATGGTTAGAGATTACATGTCTGGAAAATCAGAGAGTAACTGTCATAACAGCTGAGGTTACACTGTAAGAAAGTGATTAAATCCATGATTAAACCACCACAAAGAGAAACTGCCATTTACTGCAAGCTGTTATCACCATGATAGTACACATTAAGCACTGACAGCAATACAGATTGCTTTGTTTTTCTTCTTTTTGTAACCATTCATAATTACACACTAATCCTATCAACATACGTTAATTTAGTAAGAAGTTGCAATTATCCTGAATTACATTACCTCGGATGGAACTGCCGCCATTGTCTCCAGGTATCCAGGAAAGAGTGATAGAGGAAGATGTAGTTTTGGATACAGTGAGTCTTGGCTGGTCTGGTGGAACTAGATGGGAAATAGTTAAAAAAAAGAAAATAGGTTCAAATGATTGGACATGATCTTAATCCCTTCTAACAGTCATTTATCAAATAACTGTTTTGAGTTGCAAAAAAATGCAAATTATTTCTGTCAAAATGTCTGTGTAGCTGACATACTTGGTTAAGACAAGAGCAGACAAGCTCTCATTTTTTATATTTAATTTTCTACATTATTTTGTCTTTCAGTTCTTAACCCTTGCTTTTCTCTGAATATTTGTACCTGTCCTGTCAGACCTAAATGACATATGAGCAATCTAGCCACATTTTTCATCATTTTTCATATCTGTTTTAGGGAGAAGCTGAATTATTAGTAGTGAGAAACAGATGCCCACTTGCGAATGTTGTCCCACTCACGTATGTGTTTGCAAGCTATTATAGCAAAAGTGGAAAAAAAAAATGTGCATAACAAGAGTTTCTACAAGTGTAACTGTGAGTGCTAACTACGCAGCATAGGTAGATCTGTAATTGCGGGCAGATCCATACCTCTCCAGATCATACCATCTATTCCCTGAGGCTATTGGTATAAAGAAGACACAACTTTACCAGCTGAACAAACCTGGAAACACTTCAGTTCTGCTGCCTCCCACAAATGTTATGGCTGTGTCTAAACCATGGGATGTAAGAACTGCACGGTTCCCAGGACCAGCTCCTCACAGAGTGCAGGAATGAGACAGAGGTCTCATCTCCCATCCTTTGCCCAGTGACCACTTTCCTTTGGGGGAAAATCCAGCATGAAAGGGCAAAGAGGAAGCCGTGCTATATCCCAACAAGTTGCCCAGGGTAGGGACAACTGGGATTGGGAACTGAGATAGGGAATTGGGACTGGAAATGGCACTGTGAACTGACACAGTTTAGGCTCAGCCTAAGTTACCCCAAATCGCACCAGTATATAGTGTCTTGGTTTCCAGAGCTCAATGCTCAGGGGCAGAAAGCGGCCAAGCAGCCACCTTTCTCTTCACCTTAACAAATCTATCATGATTCTATTGTATAAAAGGCCTCTACTGAGCTAATATGATCATATGCTAGTTAAAGTCTGGAGAGTTCATATTTGAATTTTGCCTGAATCATTTAGCTAGTCCTGTTGTACAAGTGAGTTAGCTAGAGCCATGGCACAAAAACAGTAAGGCCATGGAGGACAGTGTTTGCTAAAAGAGAGGTGAATGACAGGTGAAACTCCAAAGATCTCGTCAAATAAGTTCTGGAGTCCTAAAGGGTACATATTTATTAACTCTTCACCCAAGTGCTTTAGATCTGCAATCTGAGGTTCAGAAATTGAAAGGGGGAGAAAGGGAAGTTCCTGTTTCAAATCCTTTGCACTGCTCTGGTTATGCACAGCAGCACCGTGTCCGGCTCCTCTTACAGATTAGTTTTTGAACAAGTGTTATCAGAGGTTGGCCCAAGCTCCTCAGAAACACAGACAAAATTGAGCTTTGCTGCCTCAGGAACAAGGAGTGAGGCATGGACAGTGCCTGTCGTGGGAAGGGATCTAAGAATCAGTGGTGAAGCTGGGACGGAAAGCCAGGGAGGAGATGTGCCAGGGTAGTCTCACCTCCTCTGGTCACTGCAAGAGTGGGAAGCGGTGAGTTGCGTCAGTGACCACCGCTGGCAGCAGCTGCCATTTCCCTGTCATATGTTACTGCCCAACAGATGCCAGCCTGTAGGCAGGGCAGGCCAGAAGTCCCAAATGCCCTGTTGTGTCCAGCTGCGGGCTGCCAGAGGACATCGCCTGCTCTGCCACTCTTTAAGGGGTAGCTCTACCTGCAGAGTGAAACTCCAGGAAAAACCACCTGCTGCGGTTCACGTTCAAGTCATCAGACAGCAAACTAATGAGTGCTGGTATGAAGTGGAGGCTGCTGGTTTACACCCATGGACTAGTTCAAAGAGAAGTTGATGTTACTGCCCTCACAGGGCTAAAGAGTGCTGAAGAAAACAAAAGAGACAGTTTGTATTCTAAAGGAAAATTCCCTATGTGGCATCAATTTGTTCTTTTATTCTGACTTGGCTGATTGCATGGAGAAAGACTGCACACACTACACTGTGAAAGACTTATTGTAAAACCTTCCATCACAGCTTCACCCTACCTGCAAAAGATGGTGGTACCACATATGAAGTGCCAGTCTTTCTCTGTCCCTCAGGGAAGTAATATTGATTTGCTTTTAGTTACTGCAGTTCAATAACAGCAAGGATATGCAATCATGAAAGTACTTTGTGAAATATAAATATAAGGTTTCAATTTGATAGTGTTTTCTCTCCCTACTTCCTGTTGTGGTCATGCTTCAAACATTGCAGAAGAGCATCTTTAGGGTCTGCTGGATTGTAGGTAAGTTGATATGTGCTATGGCATTTGTTTCAAGACTTAGTGGAACAGTATACACAGAGAGAGTTTGACTCCAGTTGAAACAATATTTTTCTGTGTTGTCATATGATTACACTAGAAATTTAGATTGCGTATGAAGGGACAGGAGAGTGACTTACCACAGCATTTCCCATATTCCTAACTCCAGTTATTTACTTCCCTCTGGTACAAGAGTTTGCAGTCAGTTGAAGCACTCTTAGGATCTGCTTTAGTGTGAGCAAGGAAATCCCCTGCACAGCGAATTCTCAATAGGTGAACACACATTACTGCTTCACATTACTGTTAATGCGTATTCCTATATTCCTATATTGTCATCGTTTTTATACAATAAATATCAACACCAGAATGGATTCATTATATACGTTTCAACATGCATATAAAAAGTAGCTGGTAATATGCACTAGTTGAAGGCGGACCGATGTTTGACTTTAAATGCTTCCTTGTATTCACCATCAATAAAATTCTGCTCTTATACAATGAAGATTTTGTCCAAGATCTCAGTACAGAGGCAAATTTCTGTTGATGGCTTTTCAGAACTAAAGTTCTTCAGCTCTTTCTGAATTTTGCAATATTTAAATGATACATGTAATATTTTCAAGGAGAAGGCATAAGTTGATTATTTCTGTGTGAAGAACTAGAAAATCACTGAATGCAAACACTTAGCTGTCAGTCCTACAAAAGCTTACATAGAGACTTACCTGCAAGTGTATGAATTTTTCTACCAAACACAAAACATTTGCTATAACACAAAATGTTGATGATTGAGTCAGAATGACCTTCATAATATTTTATTGTCTAATTCGGAATAATTAAATTCGTATTAATACACATTAATACTAATATTTTACATACTCCTGCAAACAGACATACCTATGTATTTAACAGCACATAGAAGTTAATAGCTGTGATAACAATTATGAGATAGATCCAATAGCCTTACCTTGTACCTGCAAATTCAAAATTATTTCATCTGATCCCCAGTTGTTACTGGCCACACAACTGTAGTACCCAGAGTCTTCTGCTTTCACAGTACGGATGACAAAGCTGCCATTGCTAAAGATGCTTCTTCGCCCATCAATCATCACTAGACTGGGCGTCCCGTTACTACCTCACAGGAAACAAAGTGCATACATTAAAGAAGTTACAATCAAAATTACTCAGAATTGGATTTTTTTTGAAGCAACTAAGAATGGGAAAAAAAAAAAAGGAAAAGGATGGGGGGTTGTCTTCTTTAATAAAGATAAAATAATATTTTCTATTGGAAAACACCTACCATTTGCTTAAACAATGCACATATCCTGGCCCCATTTTGAATCAAAATGGAGATTCACTTCTTCCTTAACCATCTGCTATTTCATAAAAGTGCCAAAATAAGAGTAAAAGGCAGTTCCTGGCTACATCATCCATCCCTACAAAGTAACAATTATTTGTATCAATGCAAAAGATGGTTTCATAGCACTGCAGTATCACTGCTTACGCAGTGCTTGGATGAAAATTATTGTCCATGTTTGTTTCCAAGTTATTCTATCAAACTGTGAAACTAAAGATCAAAACAGCATAGCAAAACCTAAGATATGTGCAAGACATGTACACTGCACTCCACAGCACAATTCGATGCATCACACGTTTTACTTCCTCAGACTAAAACAATTCTATGTGTCTGAAATTGAAACAGAAAAGACTCCTAGATTTTACATTTTGAACGTTCACCTGTACCCCTTCCTCATAATTTTTCCTCCCTTTTGATACCTTCTAATTACCACAGCCAAGTAGTTTTAGTTTAAGGAATTTCTGGACTCCTCATGTACTGTCACTGTGTGCAGCCCCCACAAACGGTCCTTCTTCCTGGCACAGTCATCCAGCATCACCTGCATTGCATCCCTCAGATTCTTAAGCAAATGGGCTTTATTTGAGCTATACATTTAGTTGCTGGTTACCTATCTTTCATCCATTTGACTGTCGGAGCTGGGTCTCCCACAGCTTTGCAAGGGAGGACAATGTCTTTCATCCAGGGAGTTGTCACTGTGCCACTGAATGTCAAAATCCTGGCAGGAGCTGAGCAAGAAAGAGGAAGAAAAAGTGAAATGAGGTGTTCATTCATATAGCCCTTGGAAGGGAAATACGGACACCCAGAATGAAATGTGGAAAACCAAACCAATCTGTTTCAAGATGTGCTTTTGGGAAGCGAATTCCTTTTAATTCACAATACCAGCATTTATTCAAGGACAAATATTACAGTTTCAGTATCTGCAAGACAAGTAAGAAAGAGATGAGGTGGAGGACTGGAAGAGTCCTTGTGGAGCAAAAGAGCAAAACCAGTAATGATCGTCTTCACTGATTTTTATATATCTCATAGTAGAAATTATAGATGAAAACTATGTCCAAGGGATGCTTCTCTCCAAACTTCCAGCAGGAAGTGTCCACAGTAGACGGGCATCTTACAAAAGCTGCATTATTGATATATCACTGTTACAACAGCTATGGTATTAAGCAAAATAAACCTTAGTGTATGAACATCTTAGTACCTTGCAAAGAATCTGACTGAAGTCCACAAATATGAAAAAACTCTTAAGTCAGTTTAATTTGTGTCAGCTCTCATATCACCTAAATACGTCAACAAAAATATCACTCCTGTAGTTGTAGTTTAAATTTATAAGGTACGGGAACACTAGGTTTGTGAAAGAGCTTCACTGTATGTTATTACTCAAGAATGACCCTTGATAGAAATAGACTTCTCGTTGGCCTCCAAATATACATTTCAAAGGAACACACTGAATACAGATACATGATATATCGTATTTTTAATCCTGATCTACTTCAGTCATGCACACTGATCAGAATTTATACTTAATAATCTATTTTGCACCAATTAGAGAAACATGAAAATGAAAGCCAGCATCAAATATAACTGGCACAGTTCACATTAAAAAAATCATGCATAAAAGAACAGTCCTTGAATAGTTAAGTGAAATTACTTGAGTAGGCTGCAGTGGGACTTGAGATATTCATAAAAAGAAAAGATTTCATAGATTATACGATCAGTTTGGATTGTCTTGCCTATGTTCGCTTCAAGCATTGTTGAAGACTAAGCTTCTTGAGATATTTTTCTCTGGTCAAACTTTTGACTGAAAACACAAGAAGCAGTTGTTTGAAGACCGAGGGTAATGGAAAAGTCAAGGTTAAGTAAAGAGGCAACATTACTTTCCTCACAGCGAAGCATGGACGTGTCCCATCCTGGCTAAACAGCAGCTGTGAGGACAGGCTGAGAGAGTTGTGGTTGTTCAGCCTGGAGAAGAGAAGGCTCTGGGGAGATATTATTGCAGCCTTTCAGTACTTAAAAGGGGCCTAGAAGAAAGATGGGCACAGATGTTTTAGCAGGGCATGTTGTGATGGGACAAAGGGTTGTTGTTTTTAAACAAAAAGAGGGGAGATTCAGGCTAGACACGGAGAAATTTTCTACAATGAGGTTGGTGAAACACTGGCCCAGGTTGTCCAGAGAGATGATAGATGCCCCATCCCTGGAGACATTCAAGGCCAGGCTGGACAGGGCTCTGAGCAACCTGATCTGGTTGAAGATGTCCCTGCTCATAGAGGGGGGTTGGACTGGATGGGCTTTGAAGGTGCCTTTCAACCCAAACTGTTCTATGATTCTATGAGTTTACGACCCCTGGCTCCCTGCTTCTGGCATCTCTGGTGGCTGACCCCAGCAGGAGGCTGCTGTGGTGTGTGCTGCCCTGAGGAGGCAGCACACCAGAACAATGCAGAGACAATGGCCAGTCGGTAAGTCTCATGATAGAGCCTTGTTTTCCGCTGTGGTGCTTCTAGCACCATATCTTCTGAAAAGATTTACACAGGCCTGTGCTGCCACAAGCCATGGGCTAATTAGCCAAGCTAACTGAAACAGAAAAATGCTCTGTCTACCCAGAGACATGATGTGAAATGCTGACTCCGCTAAAGCTAGTGTTAGAAGGCTCATTTGTCTTCAGTGGTACCAAGTTTTCGTTGCAGGAGATGCCTAATGGTGCATCTTTAAAAGCAGCAGGAGATGCTGTCAGCTGTGACTATCTACAAAACACAGCTGTAAACATCTGGACTGCTCCTAGTAGCTGCAGTAGATTCTGTACTGTGGTGGTTAGAAACTTGAATTCCTGTTCCATGCAAAATCTCCTCTGTAAAAATGAAGCCTGAAAACTCGTTTAAAACAAACTGTTAATCCTTTTCTCTGAGGCTTTCCCACCTCTCCAGTGTTTCTCAAAATACCCAGCAACTTCCAGCTGCTGCCAGCTACTCTAGACAAAGCATATGAAACACAGGAATCCTGCTGAAGCCTTCAGCATGACGTGACACTAGTGTTAGCAAATTCTCCGTGATATCCTTTTACTTTTAATAGCTATTTCGACTTCCTTAAGTCATAGGTTGGATGTCTGATCTCCAAAGAACAACATTTACGTTGTAGCTACCGGCTTTCAATACCCTATGTGTCCCATTTTACAGTGATGTGTGGAAGTAACAAAGACCTCACAGAAGCCTGAGCCAGTGGTAAGACCATAGACCATAACTTGGAAGTGCACATTACAAAAGCATACCACACTATTTTAGTGAAAGCACACGCAGCTTTCTTTACATTATCTTATACCTTTCATGTACTGAGTGTTTTTAAAAGAGATGGTAAAATAGCATCAAAATTGTTAAATCAAATTTGCTTTATAGCTTAACTTCTAATAGTGCTCTGAGAGTGCTAACAGGTACGGAAACAGAAGATAACTAGAAACAAAATAAATGTCTAGTGAAATTCATCTGAAAGCAGTAGGTTTGAAACATGAATTGGCATTTGCAAGGTTAAAACACCTTAAATCTCACAGACCTCTCTCTTTAGAACCAAGGGAGCTTTACACAGCGTGTGGGCAACTCAGGCTGGGCTTACCTCTGTTATTGAAGCTGCCCAAATACTTATGGACTACTCACCAGCCTTACTTTAGCTGACATGGCACTGGATTAGGACTGCGGCTGTTTCTATTTTTTGCAAATTACCCAATCACTAATTGAAGATGAAGAAATGCCTTCACAGAACAGTTCACTCTCTTATGCCAACGTGATTTTCTGTATGTTTGTTTGTTTAAATTATGAATCCTTTTGTCTACACTTACTGTCATAGAATAAGAAACAGACAGAAATTTTTTGCAAGAGGCCATAACACACTTTTCTTGTTCTTTTTTTTTTTTTTTTTTCTAGAGGATACAACTAAATTTTAAAGGCAAACTGCACAGGGAAACTGAACAAGAGCTGTGACACTGCACTGCAGCTCAGTTTAATCCAAATACCAGAGCCATCAGTGAATACCCTGGGTCAGGAGTCTCTTTCATTTATTTTCTCACAGAAAGATATCCCGTGCGTTCCATTGTGATTAACCGTTACAGAAACAGAGAAATGGGGTGTGCGTACTATCATGTAAGCCCCACGAATTGCTTAAAAGCATTAAACACACAAATCAATGTAGACCAGGAAGCAAATCTGTTAAACATTAATGGTCAGGTAGTCTACAAGAACAAGGGAAACTCAACGTTAAAGTCAGAGAGTTCTCCTGAGAGGACCAGATTGCCATGGGTCTAGATCTGTTATCATCTTATTGGTGGCAAATGCTGTCCTCCATCAGTCATGCTCAGGAAATAAGAGCAATAAGGTGCATGCAGGGTTCTCTGTCTTTTAGGTATATTTGGTAGGCTAAACCCACAACTTTCAAGTTAGCAATGAAGCGTAATTTGAGAGGTGATGGCATAACCTGCTTCGTGGAGATTGAACTTTCATTGCCATGGTTTTCTGTTTGCTGGGGATTTTTTTCCTTTTTTATTTTTTTGTCACTTAATTGCAGAGAACAGCAATCTCTTCTGAGAAACAGAGACACTAAAGAAAGAAATGTTAACATGAATTAAGCTCTCCTTTAAATTGGACTATCCATTTCACATCAAACCCCTAACAAGACATTCTCATTGTTCTCAAAGGGATTCTTAAAGGGGTTATAATTAAGTTGACATAATTCAATTCAAAGTTAACTCTCATTAGCTGTCATGATGGTATCATTACTTGGACAGTTGCTGTGAAATAAGTGGAGGAAAAAAAGGAAGCAAACAACTTTGCAATAATGGTATGTAGGATGTTCTTGCACTGAGGACTTGTGGCAAAATCAGGGTATAACGGCTTCTAACTCTATGATGTTTTTCTTGCTTCAGATGTACTGGGGAGTCAAAAAGGTCTTCAAGGCTATTAGCTTTGACCATCCTTCTTCATCGTGCATCTATTGCCCTTGTCACTGATCACCACTTTCTCCCAGCTCTCTAAAAGGCTCAGTGATGCATTCATACAGGAAATCTTGTTCTTGACACAACAACCTCTAACTTGGCTACAACCAAAGTTCATGAAATTGCTATCTGTCAGTGTTCCTAGTGTCCATCACAACATTCATAAATGGATAATATATCACTTTTTCAGTCCTAACTACACGTAAGACAGGCTTGTCCTGAGTATCACCTAATGCAGACTTTATATGGGAGTATCACTACTACCTCTAACATTGACTGGGTGCATTCTACCAGTCTTCAAAATAGGGTCTTGTTCACAATGACTTGTCTATATTGAAGTAATTAATAATTTTTCCTTAAAGTCCCCTTGTCTTTCCGTACAAGCTATTTTTAAGTTCACTTATTTGTCATCATGTATCATACTAAATAAGCTTTGGAGGAGCAGAATTAATTCCAGTTTCTGGTAAGCTTGTTCAGTTGATGTGTGCCAGTTCATAACTTCTCTGTTTTTGGTAAACCAAGAGCAACACATACTACATTTCCTCTTAACTAGTGGCTGTGCATCTTGGTACTTGCAAACTCTGCGTTTTTCTACATTCATCTTGTCTGAAAACTTCACACTTTTTCAAATGTGTACCCAAAGAAGAAAGAGAGCTTATAGTGCATTATGTGCAGGGATCCCTTCACACTCCTGGGTTTACCTACATCTTCAATCTGTTAGTATTGCACCATGCTGTTGTCTAATTGGTTTTGCTGTTATCCAAACATCAACGTCTATGTTTTGGTTTTGTTCCTTTGTGTGTGTGTGGGGGGGGGTTGTTTTGTTTTCATTACCCATATTCATCACCCACACATAACAGCTGGCCTAAAAGGAGGATCACACTGAAACCTTTGCCCTCTTTCCCTGAGGTGTTTTTCATGGTCTTCCTTTACACTCCTCATCCACCATTTAAGATCTCAACTTGGGTCTCATCGGTGTTCAAACTGTAGTAGGCAGTTATCCTACAAGAAATTCAACAATGGAAAATCTCCAGGCTTTTCAGATCCTTCAGACTTTTCATAGCCTTTCAGCCATCCTTCAGGTCACTCCTCTAACACTGTATAGCTACTAAGAGAAAAGTTCTGAAAAACTGTACCAAAAATGCCAGAAAGAATCAGAAAGCAATCTTCCATTGTGACCTACAGTAGTGACATAGTAGTTACTACAGGTTTCTTACAGTAATGTTGAAAAATGTCCATGTGACAAAATATTTAGCCTAGAGAAGGGAGAAAGGAAACACATGCAAGTTCCCATCACAACTCTGAGAAAAACCGTTTGCAACTCCTCTGTATTAGGAAGCTATGTCATGCATTGAAATAATACCCTGCAAACACCAACACTGCCACCCATGACAATAGGTCTGATAGTTAATCTATCATCATCAAACTGTTTATCCACCACTTAGAGGTGGGCAAGAACAGCAAGCTTCCCTATGGTGATGGTATATACTCTTCCATGCAGAAAGTGATTTTATATTGGTGGAAATTTTCTGAAGTTCTGCGAAGATTTTTAGAAAGTATCTATCATCATAGAGCCCTGGACACTTTGTTGTACATCAGTACATCATTAGGTACATGACTGAAGAATTAACAGACTTGTAAAACTGTAGAGTCATTCTATCTTTGCAACTCTAGGGACTGGTGCAGTGCACTGTTCATACTGGCACATTCTGAGATGTTACCAATTTCAGTGGAAAAAAACGCCTCAGTCCAAAGACCCCATGTAGAGACTGAGTATGGATGGGACTCTTCTCACCTTCCTGTCTAAAACTTTAGGTCTTTGTTTCCAAGCTAAGGTGCTATAGTGCTGAAAGCATCACTTCTTACAGTACAAGTAAGACAGAATTAATGGGCCCAAGCAATACCTTTTAATAGAACAAATAATACAGCTGGGAAAAAATATGTAGGATTTGAGGCGCATTATCCCTTCTTCATAGCTGAAATAGAAGCAGCAAACTTCAAAGCTAATGCAAGCTGAGAACAATTGCTCAAAGTTTAGATGTGTTAATCAGACCATTTTATACAGAAGAGAGTACTTGCAGAGTACACAAGAGATATTACTAAGGGGAAGAATGATAAAGAAATTATCTTGTATGGCAAGAAAAAAAAAGATACATACAGAAGAGGAGGGGGATCATCTGCAAACCCTCTGTACCCAATAAAAAAAGATAAAAATTGCTCCAAAAAGCAATTTATTTTCTTCTAAGGTAGGTGGGATGAATTACCCTCTGGAGGAGCACATCATTCTGTCTCTGCTGACTACAGCAAAAGCTTGGGTAATTAGCTGAGAGTTGTCACCTAACTTTTGCAGAGAACTGAAGTTACTCCTGACAAATCCCACTCTCAGTAAGCAATGAGGCATAAAGAAGCCACGTGCCGATTATAACAGTGATTAGCATTGTAAAGTTCTGGATCTCTTGAAAAAGCACTGTCACTGTACCTTTAGCTAGTGGCTCCACAGTGATAATCTCGCTGCTGTTGCCTCTTCCTGCAGCAGTCACTGCCACCACCCAGACGCTGTACTGGCGATTCCGGTTCAGGTTGGGGATTCTGTAGGAAAATGAGTCGGGAGAGGCTTCAAACTCGCTGATTACCTGTGGTGGGAGAAACAAATGTTTCCAGACTAAAATAAACAGTATTGGGAGAAAGGCTGCTAAGCTGAGTGCTACAAAGCCTGTTACTTCAGAGTACTTTGAGGGAGTATCAGTTTCTCCAAACAGATGGCAGATGGCAATAAACAGAGCAGACACAATAACCGGTTGTAATCAATTTATATTCAGTGAATTTGGGCCTATATTTTTTTGTTGTTGTTGTTTTTATTCAGGTTAGGGCTCTTGTGTGTCTGTTTATTTTTACAGGGTTGGATGAGCAATTTAAGGGAACATATTTGACAAATTTTTACCAGCAACAGTTCTGACAAGCTGATTTTGTTTTACAAGAAGCTTTCCCAACAGAGGATCCAGTCCTGCATCTGCTGTGAAATCTGGAGTTTACTACTCGAGGTACATATTAGGTCACTTAGAACCCTCATGCTGAAGTTTCTTATTTGTGGGATTGGTGGCTTATTCCTTCAGTAATGCAGTGAATCAAGAAATAAACTGTATTTGGTAATAGACTTTTCAAACTTCCCCTGAGTCTAGTTTTGTTTAATCACAAAATTACTTCCATTCAAAGATTCCCAGCAGAAGGTCATTGCAGCTATTTAGCTGCATTAGCAGGGAAGGACCAGGGCTGGAAGAAACGCCAGTTCATTCTACTCTTGCACTGTCACTCAAGCGCCTTAGTTGTGGGCTGCAACGAAGCCCACAGGCTGCTAAGCAATGCTTGTTAATTGGCAAGACATTCTGCAGTCTGCCTGAAGTGACCTGTGTGAGGAAAGGAGTGAAGGCATACAGAGACTCTTCCAGAGGATGTGGGCATTGTGCACCTCAGCACATCCTCCAGGGGAAGCTTGACTCCTTGGTGAAAGAGGTGGGAAAACTCATCAGCTCTGAGCAGTATCACAATGTTCATTGTAGCCAGTTTCATTTCTGACATGGGCTTTGTAATTCCTGTATTTAAAAACAGAGGAGTAATGAACCATTAGGATGAATAATAAAGACTCACTTCCCCGTGCAATACTGAGTATGGTGATGGCTAACTAACATTAGGCTGAAAATAATCAGAATGTTAATGATGTAGAAAAGAAGATTTTACTAGGAATCAGCATTAAAAATAATGTGTCAGTGTAGTCTAAACTTGATTCAGACTGACAGAAGGTGTACAAGGAATCTCTTTGATATACAAATATTTGCTGTTGGTGAAGGCCAATTTCACCTGATTATCATTTCAAAAGGTAGGTTGACCTGAAAGCACTGGAATATGTAGTCCTTCAAAGTGAATTCCAAATAAATAAGGGATGTTTCTGTGATATCATTAAAGACCTCCCCAGTGTGAACTGGTAGGCAGTTTCAGCTAGTGAATGGGTCACTGCTTCTCTCTGTTCTTGTGCTGACATCTCCTACAGCTGGGGAAAGAAGGAGTTCATAATCTCATCTCACTTTTGAAGTCTAGAGTGAAGACATTTGTATCTAAGCCAGTCACCTTGACTCCCTCAGAGACCATGTGAAAATAAGGTAACTTCTAAGGCAAGGTTCTTCCAGCCTTTTTGAGGCATATGTGTTGCAGTGGGATGAATCATGCTCTTGATGTACCTATTTATCCTCATCAACTATAAAAGTGTCCGTATAACTAGCTCATGTATAGTTGTCTGTGTTGAAGACACAACTTAAGTAAGATGAAAACCACTCCATCAAGATAATATGCTTGTTAACTAAAACACTTAACTCCATGGCTTTTATACAGATGTGTGCCTCTATTTCCTTCTACAAGAATATATCCTGTTTCCTCCATGGAGACTAACTTTTCTGGGGAGACTGGTTTGCTCCAGCTAACACTAGGCAAGGCTCAACACAAACCTGACTAGGGACCTCACCATACTCTCTAGCCAATCTCACTGCTTCTGTTGAAATGCCAAGTCGGTTTCTCCCATTTAGCAAGCGTTTGCCTGGGTTTCCACTTCTGATAATGAAGAGGTCAGTGCAGGCAGACACTTCTATTATTACGTGAAATATTACAGCAGGTTTTGAGAATCATCTGTCTTGGCATTTACACAAGAATATTGGACAAATGCCCATGGCTTGACAGGCTAAATCTTTGTGAAGTCATACATAAAAATTAAGGTATGGTGCAGGAAGCTGAATTTTAATATTCATGGAGCAGCATTTCCTAGGGTTAATTTGAAAGTCAAACAGGCTAGGATGTCTCTGGCACTTAAGCTCCACTCATTAATGCAGCTATCTAGCACAAGCTACCTCTAAACTACCTATGAACATGGAACGTGGATATAGCATTTAGGAAAATCTAACCATTTGAGGCTTCCTTATTGCTGAACTTTCATTCCAGTAAGCAAATGTCGGGTTAAATTTCCACTGTTTTTCCCATTACTCTTATGGTTTATGAAAGGGATACATGGCTGCCTTTGGAAGACACTGCTAATACTGCAGATCTCCTGCATGAAATTCCTCGCTGCTCTGCTCCCCTGTGCAGTGACAGAGGCTGGGACAGTCAGACAGATGTATACTCTGTACACAATTGCTAAACACAGCTCAGGGAAATCTGGTTTGAGATTTTATGTTTGTGGTAAGATGAGTAGCTAAGCAGAAAAGGAAACCTCAGCCTTGGAGCTACAGCACTGGCATTAAAAACTTCTGTTCTGAGGGACCGAAGTTAAAGAAAAACTGAAAAAATCCAGTAAAATCTCTGGAACTCCTAAGATGGGATAAACACAGAATTATCTTCTCTAATGTCTTTTAAAATGCCTTGTCTTCACTTCCTTTCTTTCGCCCACAGAGTACCAGCATCATTCATACATTTGCAACTGTAGCTATTCCAAGCATAAATTCAATTATTCATGGAATTAATTTATTAATTGAATCTCGTAAATTTATCTTCACTAAATTAATGATTCTTATTTTCTTAGAACAAACTGCTATCACAAACAGTTTTGGTTTCTAGCTGGTTAACATACACCTCCTGTTTCCTCAGCTAACATTCACTTTTAAATACTTGGAGATGCTCCAGTGACAAAGAATCGATTTTACTTTCAACTTTTGCCTGTCATTTCAATTAGACTAACATGCCAGAGACTTTCATTACACAAGAAGAAAAAGCGGAGCTTTGTCAGCAAAGAGAAGATTAAACAATTGAAATAAGAAATACTTTAAAGGAATGTCAGCTTGACACATATTGGTCTTCGCATGTGCCATTATGAAACATATACTTCTTTTTTATCCCAAAAGAAGTAACATGCATGCTTAAGGGATTTTTTTCCGAACTGCTTTTTTTTTAATTTGGTTCAAAGATGATGGGTTAATACTTCTGCTGTCTTTACCACACTGCCTAGGAAGCACATACAGGGCTGAGATTCTAAAAAGCCGGCAAGGGCTGTGAAGAATAAAAAGAAATCAAAGTTCTGTATCAGGGTGCAGTCAATCTACTTTTCAAACCAGGCACCAGCAAGAGATGCTGAGGAACAGCGACTGCAGGGAGCATCTCTGATGTAACTTCAACTCTATCGGTGTACGTTGTATGCTTTGAAATAGTATGCCATCTCCTGGCATTTCTGACTCCTTTAGAAAGCAATTAGATAGGCAATGTGCATAAACTCTGAAGCCTCTGGCTGTTTTTTTGGTTTGTTTGTTGTGTTTTTCAGCCCAGCCCAGGAAAACTTCTAAAGGGTACTTTAGAAGAAAAATATGTTTGTAATGGTTTTCCAAGCAATCAGGGAATTTCCCAAGCAGGGAGGTAAGGTAATAGGTAAGATTACACTGGAAGATTATTCAGCCAAAGCGAGCCAAAGCCCATATCTTCTTTTGCATTCTATTAGGAAGATGGATAATAGATTATTACCTTTGTCTTTGCACCAGTCTTCAACCTACATGAAGTTTTATCATTCCTTTCCCCATCAGTACCGTTATGTTTTTACAATTTAATAAGCCTAATGCGTTAAACATTGCCCAGATATCACATTTTCTTTCACAGTTTTTCTAATAATATCTAATTTCTAATAATGTCTTCTGTTATCCTTTGGACTCTCTATCCTTTGGTCCATAGCCTTCTTGAATACAGTTTCCAAACCTGTATTCAACAATCACAGGGTGTGGCATTTGGCTTTTCGTAACAAGGTTATAAAGGCAGCTAATGTTCATCTTGGGATGCACAATATCCTCTTCTGAAGAATCTAGACAATTGCTCTCTACCCAGTACTTTTGTAGTTGGTTATTCTCAGTATCTATTTTCTTGCACTTACCCATACTACATCTTATTTTTTTCCAAACCAATTTCCAAGTTCATCAAGATTTGTCTGAATTCTAGTTCTGTCTCCAGTGTATTTGCAATCCCTCCCAGCTTTATATCTCTGCAAATTTAATAGGCGCTCTTGCTATTTCGTTATCCAGGTCACGAATGGAACCACCAAACAAAAGTGGACTCAAGAGAGATACCTGGGCTGCTCTCTCCTGCCCACAACAACAAACCACTGGTTTCATAGCCACCCACAGAAGGGCAATCAATTTTATATCTAGTCTGAGCTGTCTCAGTGAAATCATGTTTTCCTAGCTAGGTTTTTCTCAATAAACATGCACCCTACCCTCTGGGCTTATCTCCATTGCTAAATGGGAGAGAGCCAGGGAGTGTGTTGAACACTACACCCTGATGATCCACACTGCTTTTTAACTTGATCTGTGTCTCACTTTTGTACTACGCCACCGAGCTCTCTTCAAAACAAATCTGGTTTAAAGGGGCTAATGCTAAGCAGTGTAGGCAGACGTCAGTCAACCTCACATACTCTTGGGGCCAGGTGCTGCTCCTTGGCCCTTGTTTAATCAGCACTACAGGTGAGGCCTACAATGACCACTGAATTTCATCAGTAACTAAAGTAAGCTTTTAGTTCTCCAAGGTCAAAACACAGAGATTTCCATCTTTTCTCACAACACCATCACAGAATTGTTTACCACACTCTACGTCAGGCCTTCTTTGCTCCTGGAAATGATGTTTTAGAGTCTCTTGGTGCGACAAGTTATCCAGTAATGGAGGATATGGCAACTTGTTTCTAACCAGAAGCAAATTGGGTTAATATGAAATCAATATATTACTGTATTTATAAAGAATGAACTTCGAGTTCTACATCCCTGAACAGAGTAGACAGACCACTGATGTGCCCTCTCAGTGAACTCTCTAAAGACGTGAAACTGTGCCTGAGGTCATGGACTAGTTGTTTCCTCCAGGACTGCTGGGTTTTGCATTGCTTCCCTTCACAGATGGACAGACTGTTGGGGCTGCAAACAATGACCAGTCTGGACCAGTTTTCAGTGTGACTCTGGATGCCACTTTGGTCATATAATGGCCTCTCTTCAGGTCTTGCTATTTTGGCTCATGTTTGGAAACATGACATCTATTTTTCATTCAGCATTATTGAAGAAAACTGTTGTAAACAGAGGCTGTGCACAAAACAGAATGCAGCTTCCATACAAAATGTTATTTTTTTTCTTTCTTTCTTTTTTTTTTTTCCTTAAATGCAGAACCGAAATGTTAGAAAATGCAAGATGGACTTTTTGGAAACAGCAGAGGCAGCTCCTTGTCTTCCCATCCACAGGAAAATCTTTAAATCTTTCAAACTCATTTCCAGGAGTTACACCTGGAAGACAGCCTGCTGCCTGTACTTCCAGGTATACCATACATTCAAGAAATCTGTATCTTGGGAGCCACTGAGGTACACCTGCTCATCCCTTTGCAGCAGCTCAAGGAGTGTCCATCAGCCTCCTCGGGCTCATGATCAGGGAAGCATCATGTCATGTCACAGGCTGGTGCCCACAGGAAGGTCAGGAGACCACCCCCTGGGCTGCCAGGAGTCCTTCTACCTCTTTTGTTGGCTCCAAGAAATCACCAGGTTTGTCCAAAGCATTTCAATCAACGCACAAATTGTACTACATCATTTGGTCCCGAGTGCTCTGTACTTTATACGATACAGAAAGGAACAGGATGAATTCAAATGTGCTGAAATACATGCAACTGACACCAAGGACTTATTGTTAGACTATATTGTTGTACCTGTATGTGAGATTAGGTAGCGAGACAAAACCACAGTTTTATGAAAAAATCAATATCAAATTTGTTTCAGTAGGGCTTTGTGAGGAGATCTGTTAAAAATCATACAAGCCAGCACATCGTCAGAATTAATTTCTACTCTGTCCCATCTCTCCTGAGATCTGCTCTATGACAAAAATAAGACAGGCAAAAAATGTAAAGTTGACAAAGTAATTAAAAGAATGAATGTGCTGTGCTCAGGAGCTGGTAACAAGCTGTGAAATAACTGTGAAAAAGCTGTAAACAGTACATGTGATATATTTAAAAAGATGTATTTTAAATACTATTAAAAATAAGTTTTTTAAATAACCCTATAATTATACACTAGTTCTGTGCTATATAAAGAACGAGAATTAATAAACATAAATATCCTCATGCTGTAAAAAGTACTGTATAGACACAGTGATAAACACTGCTTGTAGTACAAAAATCAATGAATATATAGTTTAAATTCAACCTTACAGATTCTGCTGACTCTAAATAAGCTTCCATTCAATAGTAACTTCATCTACTTAGCCAACTTTTGTCAGTTACCTCTCTCCTCATTTAAAGAGACTTCCAGCATCCCTTTAATCATTAAAACATCTACAATGTGTAACAACAAATTGTGTCTGGCTTATAATTGCTTTTCCTCTATTTTCCATGCTTTTTATTCAAGTCTTTAAAATGGGAGAGGAACCAGGGGTCAGAAAGTACCATGTAAGGCTGCCTCACACTGAGAATTTTGGGCATATCCCGTGCAAAATCAAGACAAGACCTGTGTCTGCCTGAAAGAAAGGTGTGGAAAATACCTGGATGCTGGGAAATCGTGATGGCTAATTCTTTCTCTTTAAAGATCTAGTCTAAGATTATTATATATACTTTCACATCATCTAGTTTAAGATGCTTATCACCTGGTTTACGATAATGATGTGTGGAGTAAACAAAGAGAAAGGAAGCTTTTGGAAAGAGATTTATCCATCTTCTCCTAGACATTTAGCTTATTTCCTTTAATGAAATAAAAGCCTTGATGACCCCAGAATCGGCATAAGTGTCTCTCTTCAAGATATCTAAAGTCAGGTGATCTGAATCCCTCCTCGAGTCTATAAATTAAAGAGATAGAGAAGAGATGACTCCCTTATTTCACAGGGCAATTCCCAGAGTATCCTGTGTATACTTTTGATAGCATATCAGTAAGACATTACAAAGAATATCCTTAAGGTGTTTTTTGGAAGATTATGCATGCTTTCGTGTTGGGAAACGTATCTCAAACATATAGGACTTCATAAGAAACCATGATATTTATCCTAAGTATATTCCACTGGGACCTTATGAAAGCTATGTGACCAGAGTTGGCAGGCTGCAGACTATGAATTCAGGAAACAGAGGAAGGAAACCTGGAGAAAAAGTCTGATTCACACCACTTTTTCTACTGAACAGAAAAAAACCCACTGTAATGCACCCTGACTGGGGAATCTGACTACAGTTTTTCCCTCACTATGGTGCTCTACAGATTGACAGAAAAAGGTGTATAGAGATGTGAGAAACAGATTAATAGACTAGTCACTACTGCTGCTGCTACTGGTTCTCCTACCACAGGACTAAGTACACAGAATGTACCTGGGAACAGTGTCTTGTGCCATCATCATATGCTTGTTTAACTTGACAGCAAGTTAAACAATGTTGTTTTTTTTTTTCCTGTTAGTGCATTTAAACCAAAAGCTAGAAAATGCAACAAATCTAGAAGTCTTAACAGTGTGTTTATCACAGAAATAAGTATACTTAAAAGATCAGTCGGTTGACAGGGTCCTTAACAAAGGAGGTACCCAGAGAAGCTGAGAAGCTTCTGGAATATGTTGTAACACCCACAGCCAGATCTGACCAGGCTATAAAATGTGGGGGTCCCAGTCGAAGGCCTCCTTTGAGTGGTCTTCTTGGAACAGCGGGTCTGTGAACTGGAGCCCTTCACTTAGACTGGGAGAACATCTAAGGAGACTTCCCGGGACTGAGAGCACCTCACCTTCTCCTGTGGTGAGTGGTTATTTACTGGATATACCATTGAATGAGTCCCTGCCTAACCCAGGCAAGTGTGAGCCCTCGCCTAACCCAGGCGAGTGATTATATCTTGTGGGTACCCTGGAGCGAGAGGCCTCTGGTTTTGTTTCTTCTGAGTGTATGTGTGGAGCCTCATTATTCTTATGTTGTCATACCCCAATAATCTCCTCAGCGGATATCCGAACCTGTATTTTATGTTGTTGGAGTGCTAAATAATTGTATAAACCCCGTTTCTAGTCAGTTTATTTGCTACACTTTTCCAGCTAGAATAAAGTCTCTTTTGGAACTTGTTGTCCACCTAAAATTGACTTTTGGGGTGCCTCCCTTTTGCTGGAGGGGTGATGTGGGCAGCAGTAGTGTGTATCAATAACAGTGCTCACAAAGCTAACTGATGAATGCTTGGGTGGGGAAAGCTTGAATGGCATCATAATTTTGAAGAAGGGACCTGTTGCGACTGGGGGAAGCCAGAGCACTTCTGACTGGTAAAGGCATTGCAGCATCAGTGATCAGGGCGGGTATGCAGAGGGGCCCAGTAACTCAGCTCATAACTGCATGTGGTAATGAGAACTGGAGTCACACAACACAAAGAAGGAAGGACAGCAGGAGAACATGCTCAAACAGGTAGTGGAAGGTGGTGATCAGGATATTAGAAGGCTGGAAATTGTGACTTCTGACAACATGAAAAAGAGTCCTGCTCCACTTGCAGATCTGCGAATTCAGAGTTCGTATAGTTCCCTAGGCACTACTGAGGATGAACAAGACCCATCAGAGGATTCATCATGGCCATCTGAGTGTCTGCACAAAAGGAAAAAGGCATGTGATTGTTATAGGAAACTCCGTCCTGCAGTGCAAGCACCGATCTGCCAACCTGACCTAATACCTTGGGAGTTTTTGGTTTGACAGGTTTTAAGATCTGAGATGTGCGGATATATTGCCAAGGCTTATCAGCCCTTGGACTATTTTCCATTGCTGCTTTTTCATGTGGGCACCAACAGTGTCAGAGTCAATGTGAACCCTATCAAGAGTCATAACAGAGTTTGAGAGATGAGAGTGAAGAACAGGGGGCCCAGGTGGTGTCTCCTCAGACCTTCTGATGAGGGAGAAGGCTTGAGCAGAAGTGAGTCAATTGACGTTCCAGGGCTGGTCTAGCAGTCAGAGCTTTGTCTCCTACGACTGTAGGACTATGAGGGTTGAGAGCTACAAGGGATGGAATATTTCTGGCAAAGTGCAGCAAGAGCATTTTTGCAAAGAGGCTTGCTAATCTAGTAATGAGGGCTTTAAATTAGCTGTGGTTGGGGAGAGCTACTATAACAAAGAAACAAGAGCACAAAGGTGTAAAAAGGTGTGTCCAGGAGACAAAACTATAAAAGAGGATCTCACTTTTCCCCTTTAAGAGCAGCACAATTTAGGATCCATCTCAAATGCCTGTACACCAACGCGTTTATCTTAGAGAAAAACAATTGGAAGTGTCTATGTAGTTGCAGAGCTACAGCCTCATTGGGATAATAGTGACATGGTAGCATAGCACTTGTGACTGTTGTTCTGCAGTGGAGGGATGCAGTCTGTTCAAGAAATACATGCAGGAAGGTGTAAAGGAAGCCTTGCACTTTGTGTAAAGGATTTTCTTGATTTCACGGACTGCTGCCCCCGGGGCAGGTGACAAACCAGTAGAGAGCTTGTGGTTAAGGATCAGAGGACAGATCAATATTCACAGTACTAGGTGTCTGCTACAGATCTTGCGATCAAGAGGAGAAGGTAGAAGAAGCTGTCTTCAAGCAGCTGAAGCAAGCTTCACAAGCACACATCTTGGTACTCATGGGTGACTTTTACCGCACAGAGAACTGCTGGAAGGGCAATTACACTGGAAGCAAGCAACCTAGGTAATTTCTGGAGACCAGTGAAGACCATTGCTTGATGTAGGTGATGGTTGAACTGACTAGTAGAAATGATCTTTGAACCTGTTGCCCATGAACAAAGGAAAAAATGGTTGAAGATGTGAAGGCCTACGACAGCTTTGGCTATTGTGACCACAAGCCTAAGAGGAGTGATCCCATGGGAAACAGTCCTGAAGGGCGAAGGGGCTCAGAACAGCTGGCTAATCTTCAAGGACAAGCTCCTCAGAGCACAAGAATGGTCCGTTTCTGTGTATGGAAAGTTGACTAAGCACGACAGAAGGCCAGTATGGATGAACATGTAGATCCCGATTGAAATCAAACACTTTTTTTTTTTTTTTTTTTTGACGACAAAAACAAGGAAGGTTTCTTTGAGTAGATCAGCAGCAAAAGGAAGGCTAAGGGGAATTTGGGCCCATTGCTCAATGAGGCAAGGTACTTAGTGAAAAGGAATTTGGAAAGAGCTGCAGTACTCAATTACTTTTTTGCTTCAGTTTTCACTGGTAAGGTTTGCCCTCGGGCCTTCAGGTCTCTGAACCTTCTTGAAGGGTATTTGGGAGTGAAGCTGTACTCACAGTAGAAGGAGATCGAATTAGGGAGCCCTTGAGAATCAATTAGATGTACAAAAACTCATGATACCATATGGGATGCATCTGAGGGTGCTGAAGGAAGTGTCTGCTGGTACTGTGAGACTGCTCTTGGCTGTATTTTAAAGGCAATGGCAATTGAAGGGGCTTCTGATCGCTGGAAAAAGACAAATATCAAACCAATCTTCAAGAACAGCAAGAGGGAGGATCCAGATAACTACAGGCTGGCCAACCTAGTCTCAATACTGTGAGATGGGTATTGAGCAAATCCTACTAGATGCCATTTTTAAACCCAAGAAGGAGAGGAAGGAATGGTTGATATGAATTCATCAAAGGCCAATCATGGTTGCTTTCAATGACAAGGTGACTGGCACTGTGGACAAGGAGAGGTCACTGGTTGTCATATTCCTCGGCTTTGGCAAAGCTTGTGACTCAGTCTTCCACAGTCTTGTTATCATCAGGCTGGCGAAATACAGGCTGAATAAGTGAACAATAAAACGGATGGAAAATTGTCTGTACTGCTAGGCTCAGACTTGTGATCACTTCCACAAAGTTCAGCTGGAAGCCAATAATTAGTAGTGTCCCTTGGGGATTTTCTGGGGCAATACTGTTTAATAACTTAATTACTGATCTGAGAGATGGAACAAGAGTGCACCGTCAGCAAGTTTGTGAATGGCTTGAAGTTGGGGGTAATAGTTTATCTGCTGGAGAGCAGGGCTGTTGTTCAGGGGGATCTAGACATGTTGGAGAAATGGGGTGACCAGAATCTCATGGAGTTCAGAAAGAGCAAATATTAAGTCCTACATGTGGGACAGAATAACCCCCCACACTAGTACAGCCTGAGGGCAAACTGTCCAACAGGCAGCTCTGAAGAAAAGCAGGTCTGGTACTAGCAACTCTGCGTTTGTAAGAGTGTAGCCAGCAGGTCCAGGGATGTGATCCTTCCTCTCTACTCTGCACTTGTGAGACTGTGTCTGAGTACTCAGCCCAGTCTTGGGCCCTCTAGTAGAAAAATAACCCCAGACATACTGGAGCAAGCACAGGGCAGGGCTGTCAGGGATGGTCAGAAGGCTGGAGCACAGTGCATACCAACAAGGACAGGCTGAATCAGCTGTCTGTCAACCTTGAGAGAAGGTTCAGGAGATATATGTCATCTCCATATACTTCATCAGAAGATACAGAGAAGATGGAGCCAAGCTCTACTTGAAGCTGCAGGGTGGAAAAATTCTGATCAACTGGGAGAAGAAAAAATATTGTGAGGCCATGGTCAAATATTGGAACTGAGGTCCAAAGGTACTGTGGGATCTCCACGCATGGAAGTGTGCAAGACTTCACTACGCATGTCCCTGAGCAACCTGATGTAATCAAACTTGCTTTGAGAAATGGGTGGGACCAGAAAACCTTCAGAGGAACCTTCCAACTTAAATTCTGTTATTCTATGGAAATTTAAAAATGGAAATCCACTTGGCCAAAATATGTGTATGAAAACTGAAACCAGACACTAGTAGAGATAATGAGCAACTATTCGAGAAAAAGAAACACATTAGATTGTCACCAAGTCGTTTCCTAAGTTAGACAGGAGAAAGGCTCCAATAAAACTCCTATGATATTTTAGGCCATTGGCAGTACTGTCTGTCTTTACAACTGAGAACTTTTTGTGCACAGTTGCCCAAATAAATTCTGCTTTTAGCTTTCACTGTCAGGCAATCAGACAGTGATAGCGAGGTTGTATTTTTTCACATCTTAATGTGAGTGGAATGAAGACAGGAACAAACTGACAATGTCCTGAAAAGGAAAATCACTGAGGAGAGTGGTCTCCAGTTATTATCCTTTTATAGTGCCGTTCTACTTTCATGACTCCTTTCCATTAATCTCCAGGCATCCCATGGAGAAAGCAGAAGACTGATGCAAAATGTAATGACCTGCTTTGTTGGAAACAGCAGGATAAGCTAGTTTATAATGTTTGATCCCATCAGTGAATGACTGACCAATGGATCACCATCAACAAAACCCCAACAGCAACAACAACGATAATGACTGCACTTTTCTAATCAACAAGGCAAAACAGATTTTAACATGTTTTTTTCTGATTGAGTGATGTCATACTGTTTGTTGACACCCAAAGTACATAGTTAGTCTATATTTCTTCAGCTCTTAATCTTTCTCTGCTTTCCCTGTCAGTTCTAATGTTTTCTCAGCCCTTCCTGCACCAGGAAATTCTTCTTTTTAACCCTCATTCTCCTGCCTTCAGCACACACTGTGCTTCTTTCTGTGTTGCTATTTACCTGTTCTGAGACTACAGCTTCCCAGGCTGGCTAGCCATTGCATACTTTGTGTCACTTTGTGTCACAATGACCTTTTCTGGACACTTTCTGGTATCTAAACTTTATTTAATCTGATCCCATTGCTTCCTCCTTATGTAGCGTACTGACCTGAATGCAACAAGAGGTCATTCACGGTGGGTTTTGGTTTGGTTTGGTTTGTTTTCCCCCCCCCCAGAGAAATAACCTAAATCTCATTTTCTTTTGCCCTTTTAAAAGCACTGGCAATACACGTATACAACCCAAGGCAGCAGGTGCTGGAGCACCCACCTAAGGCAGTTCCTTCCAAACCACCCCCCACAGGAGCTGAACCACCCTAGTGTATTTGCCAGGATTCAAATAATGTGCAATGTCTATGGCACCACTGGGAAAACCTGCACTGACAGGATGGGATGGCAGCCTGCACTGCAGTGAATGCACCACCTGCTGCTTCCCTGAGGCCTGGGCAGAATAAATGTGATGAGCATCCTGCCAGGATGCTTTGGGTTGAGCACACCTAGAAGGAAGCTGTCCAACATGGGACCATTACAGGTGGTTTTGAGAAGCCAGCTCCTACAACGAATTGTACATGGATGTAGGAGGAAGTCGAGTCAAGAACTGTGGGAATGTGGGCTGTGAGTTAGTATCATAGATGATACTTATTTTAACTTAAATTCTGGTATGTTTTGTTTCTTATATCTGAAGAATGAAGGACCCATTAAAAATTTCTGTATTTTTTCCTATATTTGTAGAGTAAAAAATAGAGAAAGTTCTGCCTAATAATGCCTATACAATAACATAGGTACAACAATTAAGCAGTATGACATTGGATGCTTGCTTGCCCTTTATCTTGGCTAGAGAATAGATTGCAGTGGATTTCTATTTTTCACATATTAATCATATTTATGGTTTGAAATATCCCAGGCAAATTGTCCTTGGAACTCAAAATATTGTAAAGGAAATGTCTGCATTCTTCTGTACAGGGGCAGAAGTAGTTTTAGCAACTTCTGCCCTGCAAAGCAAACTGAACTTCATAAGAAGTAGCAAATCTTCATCTTATAACATGTCAGGGTCATATGGGGGTTGTGCTTTGTAGTAAAAATATGCACAATAGGACCAAAAGAGTTAATTTGTTTTCCTGTTGGTGACTTAAACATCAAAGCAGTGTTATTTTATAAAGGACTTTCCTGTTAGCCTAGGTGTCTAAAACTTACTGTATTGACTTGTTCTCAGCATATACTTACTCCTTGTAAAATAATATAGCCTTCCCATAAGTCTACATTTACTGCTGTCCTTTTCTCTTTCTCCTCACTGATGCTTAAAGACTGAATTTGCCTTTCTGCTTAAATGGCAGACTTTTAGTAAAGTTCTTCTGCAACCAATGCTTTGACTGAAATAAGTCTGTTTGGAAAGATTTTATAGCTCTATACCTCCAACTACAGCACTTGCTACTTATGGTGACAGAACAGATGACAAAGACACAGGTCTTCTATTTATTCCCCTCCTCGCCCTAATTTAGGACCACTTCCTCTGTCAACTATTTGTCTCTGCCAACAGTGAATCACACAAGAACTTCTTTAGGCTATATAGACTGTATCTGCACAGGGCTGTTAGCATTCAAGCACCTCTGCAGCAGACTTTTCTCATTGCAAAGCCAGCTCTGAATAAAATAACTTTTTAATTCACAATCCTTTTAAGGATAAAAGATAACAAATAACTCTGTTAGAAATAAAGATTGGGGAGTGCATCCTGCATTAGAAGTGTCCTGAGGTCTTGCACTTCTTTAGAGATGCCCAAGTCGACTTCTGGAAACTGACCACTGAGTGTGACTACCACCTCACTCACCACAAAGGACTGATAAGGAAGATTCGCTCTATAAGTCACAACTCGGGCTGATCTGCAAAACACTAGCAAGAAGTGGTACAGGGACTGTCCTCATAGATACATATTGTGTGTATATATATATATATACACACACACACACACGTATGTGCAAATATATAGCTATATGTACACATATGCATATACCCCTTCATGCACGCAGACAGCAACAGGATAATTACACATGTATGTGTTAACAATTAACAGAAAACGTGAGCACTTCCAAGTGTCTCTACCTTGGGCTAAGGTGTATAGTGATACCCTCACATCATGCCATAATGAACACCTCAATAATATAGCAGTAAAATTCAGTACAGGCCAAGACCAGCAAAACAAGTAACTACTGTTGCCATTGTCCATCAATGAGGTACTCCAAAAGGTAACCGTATAATGAGCAGGCTTAAAAAAATAATTTTGTATGCAAGAGAACCGCATATTAGAGGAAAAAAAAAATAGCCAAGGATGTTTATTTTCCTGGTGATGTAAGCATACAAAAAAATGTTGCTAGCAAAGCCTCAGGAAGAAACACTGCAGCTCTGTGCATGGTAAGTAACACAAGGGCCAGCAGCACCACCTGGTGTCCTCTCCAACCCCCCAGAGAAGCACTTGGTCCCCACTCGGACCAGAACCCAAACATCAAGGTCCAGTGCAGTAAACTCTGACTTCTTTCACCCACTGTGTGCCATAGAAATGTACGAACTGTGATGGAAAAATCTCTATGCAGTTTACATTTAAATGGTAGGCTCAAGATAGCTCAAGATAGTGCATGGCTAAAATTATTAAATTAATGGAGTTAGGAGTCAATAGTCCCAAAACACAAAAGAGGCAAACCAACCCTTAGCTTTGGATGTGACTAATAAACCCTCTTTATAGTAGGATGCATCAGTTTAAGCATAGCCATCAATGGAAATATCTGTTTTGCCCCGTCTCCCCTAGAGTACCTGCAAAATTAGGTCACTTGCTGGAAGAGTGGGCTGGGTGAGGCTGTTTCTGCCTGTAGGTTTTCATTCTGACCTACGGTGTGGCCTTCCTCTCTCTCAACCAGTTTCGAAAACAAGCCTGAGGCACTTTCGGAAATTTCCCTGTCAAACTCCTCCTACTTCTGGAACAATATTTTCCTTATCTATTAAACAAAGATTGCATTTTGCAACTTGCAATGCTACTTTTGATAGGAAGACCTGCTTAAAAACTAGATCAAAATTGTGAATAAAAAGAAATAAGTACTTTTTGCAACGTATGTTTAAATAAATATGCATGGGTATTTACAAAGAGCAATTGGCTCTTGTGTTTAAAGATAGCTGGATTCCTTTGTGATTCAGAGAGGGAGAAAGATAACTGATATTCAATTCAATTTTTTTCTTGTCACTTTCTCAGCAGGTAATAGCATGTGGACCTAGAGCGGGCAAATGCTCCAGGCATAAATAAGCTTATTCACAAGCAAATATGTTTGTTCATAAGTCATTACGTCCCTTCACACATGAATGCTCGAACCAAAAAGGCAGGAACTTAGATGAAAACACATCTAAGTATGGGTATATAAGCAACAGGCCTCCAGCTACAACAGGGGTCTTGCAGCTAGTCCCGTAAAAGGTAACTGAGTACATTCCAAAAAAAACCCCAAAAAAACAAAAACAAAAACCCAACTGAACACACCATAAAAACACCCATACCACAAAACAAACAAACAAACAAAATAAAACCAAAACCCCACAAAAACACCTTAAAACAGACTCAATTTGAATTATGAGTTTTGAAATGATTTATAAGTTGGCACTATGCAATAGGTCTTAAGCAGTGCGGAAGTTTGATAGATGGGAAAAAAACAAACCTGACCTTCAGTCACCCCTGTAGCCCCAGAATCCTCCTTCACCCTGGCTTAGGGTGAACAAACAGCAGGAAAAGAAGCAGCAAGGAGAACACCAAGCACTGAGTATCTGCAAATACACTGTTTCAGCCCCAAAAGCCAGTGCTGCCCATCTGTGATCACCCTGTGGGACTTACTGTGGGGTAGGGGTGTGAGCAGAAGACGGTGTATTTCCGAATGATGCCGTTCAGCTTGAGAGGAGGGAGCCAGGAGACGAAGACGGTGGAGGCTGAAGCCGCGGCTGCTTTAACGCCAGCGGGGGGACCTGGAACTGGAAACCCAAGAGGTGTTAGAGAAGCCCAAGGCAGGCACTGTGTCATCCTCGTGTAATGGATAAGTAAAAAGGTAAAAAGGAGCATGTCGCTTTGGTGACCGTATCTCTGTGGACAGAGATGGACACCTTGTGTTAGGAAGCAGTCTCCATGCTGCCCACGCCAGTGAAATTGCCAATGTATTATTATAAATTGCCAATTTTGAACACATAGCTAATAACAAATTATTATTCACGGTATGAATAACACGCACGTGAACAGTTTAATGGACATACACAGTAGAGCTGTGAATTTAATGAGGTGGAGGGCAAATGAGCTGTATTCTCTGATGTGACCCAGGTCTAGCTGGTGGTGTGACGTGTGAGTAGACATATGGCCACACAGTGTCCTTATCCCCAGCCTTGCCCCCAACAGCTCAGACCTCTAACTGGCACTGCAGTCTGTAAAAACATATCTATCTTTCTAATCACAGCAGCTATCTATATAAACCACCAAAAACAGTCACAGAGAAAAAAACAAACAAACAAGCAAGCAAGCAAACAAACACCCCCTCAAAAAAAACAAAAAACCCAACCTCCCTTCTAAAACCACATGGAAAAAAACTTCAGCCAGGAAATGCTAAAATCTCGGACATAATCTTAACAATATTTTTTGCATGCTTGCTTTAATTTCATGAGCATATGTTATTTTTCAAACACACCTTACATGGTCCAATGTTCTCCAACTTTGGAAGTACTCTTATACTAATGCGAAAAACTTCACACTTGCTAAAATAACACATTACACATAAGCTTGTACTTAAACAAAATAGAAATGGCTACATTTAACATTAGAATAAATTGTTTTAAAGCTTTCTGGAGAAAAAAAACCAAAAAGTATTGTTAACAGGAAAATATTTAAAAATACTTTTTAAACCATAAAAATAAATAATTTGGAATATATTTGTAATACTGCATGTGGAGAATATTCAAGTCAAATTATTGAAATAGATAAATTGCATTGGAAATCACTACATATAGCATTAAAGACAAAATGAAACATTTTGATGGATTATTTTCTCTGCACAACTTCTGGTTTATGATGAAATTTTTTTTTGTCTAATTTCAAGCAAAACAACCAAAATGTTAGAATTGCCAGTAGAATGACAGTTCCAGTGCTTGATCAGCTTTCTTAACTTCCACAGAAAAAGTTATTGCATAATACAGAGGGAAACCCCCTAGTCCAACAAGCTGATCTTTATAGATGGATCCCTAATCTTGGTTCTACTGCATTTAAACAAGTAGATATTACGCTGGTACAAAACTTTGCCTATAAAGATCAGCCTGAAAACCTGGAGTCCAAATTTCCTTAGCTTGGTGGCTAGCTACTTCAGGTTGGAAAAACCATATAAGGAGAACTTCAATTTTATATTTGTACAGGTACTTCTGGAAGATGTAAGAAAACTGACAGATAGGCACCACGCAGTGCAACATTTCTGAATTTGCATTTTCTATTTATAGTGTATTGAGTAAGCTAATAAGGCATCAAATGAGAATGTCATTATTATAATTGCATGCAAGCCCAGCCCCTTGCTGCAAAGGTGTTAATTCAGTTAGCAATTCTATCCAATGCGGGGTAAATATTGATGCTTGACAGCACTCATCTTGTTATTTATACCTGGCTCATTAAAAATGCCATTTGTTCCCACTGCTGAAGAGTGAAAGCTAGCTCTCCAGGGTAATTACTTAACTCACGGGAGGATTCCTTTATGGTTAGTAATGTTTCCTGGAAATCACTGCAAATAGATGTATCAGGTTAAAGTAATTTATTGTTAAATTAGGGTGTGATCTATAGGGACAGGTTCTGATGGTAGTTGGTCATGGCTGTCAATCATTGAGTGATTAACTCAGAATTCATCTAGCATTTTCCAGTCAATGGACATATGTGGAAAACATTACTTGTCATTAGATTGTTGTATTTCTGGCTGGTACACAGACCAGTAGAAAGAAGGGCTAGAAAGAAAGTTGGGAAGCCCTATAGTCAAATTTCTGAAGGTTTTCTAATCCAAGGACCCCTCTGCCATGAGGCAGAGGGGATAGAATTAGGCAACAAGTTTTGCAGGTATGTCAGAATTACACTGAATGTTCATTATTAGTCCTCTTTTTGCTACGTTGTCTTTGTTTCCTGGGTTGTGCATGTGGAAATGACTGTGCGTGGGGAAGTGTTTACTTTTCCTTAGCAAGAATTCTGCGAACTGTCATCTGATGCCTTACAGACCACTACTGCCCTCTGTCCAGAGGGTAAAGTCATTGTTCAGACCCATCCCCTGGACCTAAACAAGATTATTGTGAGTTAAATCAGCATTAACTGAAACTTTTGTTATTAAATATGGGTTTCTTGAGTGTCTGAAGAAGCTGTGGTGGGGCAATGCAGTGCCTGCCTTATCTTGGAGGGAAAAGACTCCAGCCTTGCTACGCTAACTTAAGGTATTTTCTCTCGTTGTAATTGCATCCCATGGCCTTGCTAGCTTCACTCGTTATGGAACGGCAGTATCAGGAGACCTGGGCTATCTTATGGAATTCTCCATGGTTCTTTATTTAGGACACCGATTCTTACAGATTCCAGAAAAGCAAAACAAATGTGCGCAGTACCATAGTTTCTTTTTTCCACTCTCACCAGGGGTAAAATAATGGTAAGAAGCAAGAGGACAACCAGGACTGAGCACAGGAAAGCCAAAGTCAGCTTCTAGACAACTTTGCAACCTTCCAGGGAGTATATTTAGCAAATTTAAGAGAAAAGATGGCCTCATTCTCCAGCTAGCAAGGCTTTGAAAGACACGGAAACAGCATGCTGCTTTCATGTGGAGGAGAACACTTTGTATTCATGACACTGCAAGTGAAATGCTAACGCAGAGAAGGCAATTATACTGATACGATTAGTCTGAGAAACAGCATTTAGATATGCTGGATAATGAGGAGGAGCTCCAGGAACTTTCTCATTCCCTTTTTCATAAGCAGAGAGATTATCACTATTTTTCTTCACAGTACTGAACAGCAGGGAGGCAAATGCATAGAGCGTGGTGCGTTTAAGACCAACATCACCAATATGTCAGAAAACTGAACTCTGCTCCGTAACAGGTTTTCAATTTTGCACTATTCTGCATTGTCTTATTGGCTGTCACACTAATGAAAAAAAAAAAAAACAAAGCAAAAGGAACTCCTGACTGCTGCCAGTAGTGTCTTGGTTCATGCAGATATCTCACCTATAATGTAGATCTATGCTAGCCAAAATACATTCACTTGTGCTGTCCACCCCTCATTCACGCAGAACTGGCCTCATATTAGTCACACAATTTCTATCAAATCTTGCCAGTTTCACAAGGGGAACATTCATTATTCTGTACCATTTTTTTTTTATTAGTAAAAAAGATAAAATTTGACACCTCTGACAATAGAAAAAAATGTATTAAGGAGTCATAAAATGAAATTTTCCATTATAGCACCCAGGTGGTGAACTGCACAACCATCATCACCAGCTGAACAAGCCCAAGCAGAGCTCCACTCCAAACGCTACTGAATGTGCACTTGATTGGATTTACATTTATTCATCAGGAAAAAAAAAAAGTAAATTTTTGTCAGATGGTATCTGTACATCTATCTCTCTGCCAGGAACCTTTGTGTCCAGAGAGAGAAAGGACAGGAGGAAAATCTCCCTGGATTCAGGTGGGGTCTTACAATGAGGCTTTAATGTTATTTATTTACAATGTTATTATATACAATGTTATAAATAAATAATGTAATTATTTACATTGAGGGGTTTAACGTTATTCCTCCTTCCCCCCTGCAGCTAGTCTCTTGCTGCAACTTTCCCCTTGTTTTGAACACCAACCTCTCTGGCAGAGGAGAGCTGTAAGAACAGCACTGCTGCACCGAGCAGAGTCTTCTGAGATATACAAACAGCCTTCCGTGCATAAGAATGAATTTTCTCAAAAGAAACTGGTACAAGAGAGAAACTTGCATCCTCCTGCATCACAGAAACCCCAGAAGCAACCCGTGCAAGACACTCAGGAAAAAGCAGCCAGGCCCGGCCAAATCCCCAGTTGCAGGAGGCTCTTCCCTGGGAGGGGGCTCTGGGGACCGTGTCTTCTGCTGGTCAGTTCTGTTCGAGGTCAGAGGAGCTGCTGCTGCCCAAGGTGCCGGGTCATGTGTGGGGCATGTAAGGGGAGAAAATTCATTGTCACAACTGCAGTTGTCTAATATTGCATTTGCAGTGCAGACACAGAGAGGGAATTTGTCAACCCCCTATCGCTACACAGTGGAATAGCTTTCGAAACTGTGCTTTGAACACAGCAAGAATTTGAAGAGCTACTTTAATTTTTAATGATTTAGTAAAAGGTGAAGAGGACAATCGGCTTATTAGAAACTGTAAAGTGGAAAGGGTGGGGGACAAAACCGCAATGAATTCTTAAAAATTGGGCATTTCTGCTTGGCTTATTTTTATGCAAGCAGGAATTTCAAGAAAAGCAGTTTCCTTTTTTTTTTTTTTTTT
>VWYH01004897.1:852567-884136 GCA_013399365.1 Pampusana beccarii | reverse complement strand
GTGGCCTCATAATAACACTGGTGGTGAAGGTTTGGAAGATGCTTTAAAATATCTCAGATTTACAGATTTTATTAGAGGAGAGTGGAATACCTTGTGTCATAATATTAACCACAGAAGATCTGGGAGAAGCCTTATAACATTTCTACATCTAAGCTCTGTAGAGATCCCAATTATTTGTATTACACATGCTGAGAGAGTGTTCAAACTAACTTTGGGGCAGGATCTTTTAGGCACATTGAAATTAATCTTACTGAATAATCCTCTACAGGAGCCTCTTTTCCTTAGAAAATTACTGAAGGAATGGCTGTTCTTTCTGAGTAATGAGGTATCTGTTAGATACATACAGTATGGTAACGTGAAGGTTCTTTTCCCATTTAACTTCCAGAGCCTTAAGGATGTTCAAGTGCAGGACTTTGGTTTTGGTTCATGCTTAACTACAGCCCTTTATGTATTCCACTCTAAGCCTTTGCTATCTTTAATAAAAAGTCGTGAAGCTGAAACAAAACACAAAATAAATGTATTTTCTGGAAACACCTATCAGTTTAGTTTTCTGGACAAAAGATTTAATGAGTGGAACCACTGCAAGGCATCAGAAAACATTTGAAAAGGTTAGTCACTCTGCCTCAGGGTGAATTATCACTGAACTGCCAGGAGGATTAAAGATGAGAGATGAGCCTTTGCACAGCAGCCAAATACGGTCAGAGTCTATGAGGCCCACATCTCAGCGCCTGTCTGACCTCAGAAAGGGAGAGAGGAAAAGAGACACAAAGAATTAGGGAAAAGCAAACTAGGAAGAGGTGGGTTAAAGGGGGCTGGGTGCGAAAGAAAAAAATATATATTTTGGGCTTCCAGTGTTTCAGAACTGTTGCAAACTAGAGACAGATCATAGGACATGAATGGGTGTATGTGTTGGGGAAGGGGGCAATGGATACAGTAACCCTTCATACAGGAAATACTGTTATCAAGCAGCGAGTTATCCATTGCTCTCCCTGGTCAGCAGGATGGAGGGAAGTACTCAAATCATTTTGCAGCAAAAGAGATTGCATTGTGGCGGATCCTTAACTGGTACAGAATACTTAGGGAGGCTATAGAGTCGTCATCACCATAAATTTTGGAGGAAAAGTTAATAAATATCAGCAGTGTCCAAGATGTAACTCATCCTCTTTAGAGCAGAGGTGAGGTGTCAGCAACCTTTCAGGAGCAGTACACCATGTTTTTGTTGTCCCCAGTGAGAGACAGAGGTATCATTGGCACCACTTCTGATCAAATCCAAAAGCTGATGGAACCTCACACACGAACGAAATGTTGTCTGCACCCAGCCAGGCAAGTTTTGGTAGCTCGCAGGTCCCATCAAGCTTTTAACTCAACAGAAACCAGTGCATGGCATTCCCAAACAGCCTCCAGCATACGCACCATGAAGTGCTGACCCCGGGGTTGTCTCTGCAGGTTGGCTTCTAAGGGATTTCTTGCAGAACGATCCTTGTTGTGCCTTGACACTGGACTGGCTGGCCAATTTGACACATAAGGTAGCAGGCTGGAATGCTGCTCAAAGTCACATTCTTGCTGTCCTCAGGGGTGCTCTGACATGAACTGTATCACCCTGAGACCAATTTCTGCTTGGCTTATTGGAGCAGTGTGGGACAATCCTGCCTGCTACTGGCTTAAGTCCCAGTCCCAAGGTTCTGGGGTGAGAACATTTGTGTTCAGAGAGCATTCAAGGAAAAGTTGCCATGCTGGGATCTGCTTGACAAAAAGTGACTTGAAAATGCAGCAGAAGATCTTGCAGTTCTCTTACCTTTTAAAATTTTTCTTTGAAATAAAATCGTCTACCTCTAAGCACTGGATGTCTCAAGAGCATCTGACCCAGGTGCTCCAAAGCAGTTGTTAAAGGACTTCACGGTGGGATCAGAATGACCTAACATTCGATGTTTAAGACACACAAGTCTATAGCTGAGCACATTGTCCTTGACAGTTTCAGATTTGGTGTGGTACCTTAAGACAATTTTAAACAAAGCCATTATTGCAAGCCGATGCAGGATCGCAGTGATACCTACATCTAGGAAGTCCAGGAAACAGACCTACATTAAACCAACATCACTATATGCCTAAATTTCCTCAAATTTCTCAGCTATACGACGTTCACTTACTTTTTCTGCTGTTAATTCAGCTTCGATCAAAGTAATGGAAGGTGTTAAGCACATGAAAATAGAATGAGGAACAAATACCTCATTTGATAATGTAAAAGAAAATTTTAGAAGTCCAATTTTCATTTATAATTCATGCCCTGGATATAACTGCAGTTGGGGCCAGCTGACCTAACAACGTATGTGAATTTTAGAACTAGTGACTTAATTTTTTATTGGGAAAAATTAATAACATCTATCAAGTCATTTTTTAAATTGTCAAAAAACACCAGATGTTCATCAAGTCAGTTAATCTACTGAACTCACTCTCTTGGCACTTCTGTAAATTGCATTAAAAATTTTTAAAAATGACAAATATATTCATATATTCATGAATGACCAATAAACTAGATAAGTAATAAAGAAAGATCCATTGACTAATTTCCTTGAAAAAGCGTTGCGTAACACACAGGAGAATTTACCAATCAAACGTTATTCAAGTAACTTCATTGCTAGGACTGTGTGCATTTTTATTTCTGCCAAAAAATTCTTGATTCAGATTTTCAAACACATTTAGGGATCTAAAGATGCATTTGTGCATTTCATGGGCTTTTTCAAAGCATTTAACAGGCTAGGGACAAAACTCTCCCTGAACTGGAAATTCTAGTCCTTGAGAAATACATCAATATGTGGCACCCTACTGGGGCAACCTGAAGTGATTCTCATAGTTCAAGTTACAAGAAAGTCATTATGAAATCTCTTGTGTGTGATTAAAATTTTCTTAAACTTTCAACATTAGGACTTTTGCCTACGAACAAAGGCAGGAGATTTTTGTTCTTCATTTTGCTTTTGAGGGAAGAGGTGTTTGGAGGAATTTTTCTTTTTTTCTTTTTTCCCCTCCTTTTTTTTTTTTTTAATATACAGGAAAAAGCATGTAAGTTGTATAAGATCACCCCAGAATAGTCTCTCCTCTTTTCCCCATTTTCAGCCACTTTGAAAGAATTAACTCAAACCCTATCAAAATTCTCAAATAAAATCCTGAAGTATTTAAAAAAAACCAAACAAACAAACATAAAGACAGATTTGCTCAGCTCATTAGTGTTATCTACAAACTTCTGGCTCACCTGAATTGGAGTCTTTGAAACAGAATGTTTTCAAAGCTGTGGGCACATACTCCTCTCCATGTGCTCCTAAATCAAGACCTCCAGATAGAAATCTCACTCTGTGTGTCTGTGTACAATATTTGCACTGTTTTGAAAGCCTGAGACATACAAACATTTCACAAGTGTGGGAATGGAAAATGTTTTAACACCTTACCATCTTCTTTAGTGCGGGTGAAAATTTGTTCACTTCTCACTCCATCTCCAGCTCGCGTAAAAGCCAACACCTGAATGCTGTAGTTGGTGTATTTTTCCAAGCCATCAAGCTCTAGTGATGGCTGTGTAGTAGTGACATTCTTTATCTCTCCTAGCTCTACAGAATAAAAGAGATACTGAGTTATTGCCAAGTTCAGTCTTCTCCCTGCTATTGATACCTGCTGTGGAAATCTTGGGGATTAAAGTGTATCAGAGAAGCAATGCTTCATTATTGTAAAATAACAATGAACTATAATAAATTAAAATAAATTCCTTTGTGTTTTGTCTTCTCACCATTCAAAGCAGACTCAGTTTTCATTTTCAAAATTATTTTTTGTATTTTTTAAAATACAGGAAAACAAATTGAAAATTTCTACAAGTAATAAGATTTTTGATAAAGAATAGATAAGAAGAAAAGATTATTGCAAAACATTCCCTAAAGCAAAAATGAGAAAGTCATTTATCTTCATAAAGATTTTCTGGTTTTGAGGAAGACCATTTCTCATAAGGAAAAACAACAAAAAAGGCTCCTTTATTTTAAATATGTAGCAAGTGTTGCTGCAAAGCACTTGAAGGCAGTAATATCAGCTAACAATAGATTTAAACACAGTAAAACCAGATTTACTTGCAGAAAGATGATGCACTTCATATGAATCTTTTTTTTTGCAGCAAGCTAAGAAGTACAATCCATATGGCAAAAAAGCTTTAAAAATATTTAGGGCAGAAAATAAATCTGAACAAATGAAGAAAATCCAGTTTTAAGCACTCTGTGAACATCATCTTTTTCATCATGTTGAAGGATATCACATAAGACCTTAGACGTACATTGATAATATTCACATAGGCTTTGATCCAAAGACTACAAGCACTACTTTCATGTCCAGCATGTCTGTTTTTCTGTATATGCTTCTCATATATTTTCCATCTGTATTTTTAAATGTACAAAGGAATCCTGATCAATGAAAGTAAAGGAAGGAGACAGCTCATTGCCCTAGACCTGTGAAAATTTGTCAGGGCAAATAGGAATAAACACATATGCATCTCAAACCTACTAATATTTAACTTAAGAGAAAGGAATTAGCATCATGTGATAAATAGCAGATTAGTAAGGTATCTCACTTCTCCTTTGATCATTTCACTCATTCTCTGCTCAGGAGTCTATTTTCCTAGGAATTATGCTAAGAGCACAGAATGTAAGTGCAACGGAAGAGTCTGGCAGGAAAATAACAAGCCTTTTCCTAAAACGTTTCCTTCCTTTGCCCTCAGCTATGGAGATGATATGCGTCCTGTCAAAAAAAGTAGGCAATAACCTCTCAAGTAGCCAATTAGCTAAGCAAACAGATAACCAACCAAACTAAAATAAAATACAAGACTGGGCAGGTATGCTCTAGGTTCATATCAGCATTCTTTATAACAGAAACCTGCTGGACTTGGTAACTGAGATGTCATTTTAGGTCATTCTAGGTACTATGGTAGGTCTATGGAGTGCTGCAAACCCAAGGTGGAAGCCTTTCCTGAGGCCCCCTCCAGGCAGCTTTTCAAGGCCCTAAAGCTCTACAGAAAATGGCTTCCTTCACAAGTAGGTGAAGCTTCCTCTAAACCAGAGAGAAAAGGAAGTACAATGCCTTCACAGCAGAGAGTAAATGATATAAAGGACACATATAGGTTGTTACTTGATAATAGCTTGATTTCTCTCACCTCCATCCAAGAGATTGGCCCAGTATATAACCCTGAATCCTTGCAGAATCCCATTCAGGGTTTCTTTTGCCAATGTTGACCAAGAAATAGAGATGGTTTCTGGTGAAGTGGCAGTGGCTTGCACATTCCCTGGAGGGCAACTGGGCACTGGAATAACATATTCACCATTTTTAAGTCAATACAATTCAATATTTACCCTTTAGCTACACTTTCAATTTTCCTTGCTATCCTACCACCCATTATTTAATTAGCGGTTACACGCTGTTCACGATGCAAAACCTTTATTCTGCTACAATCCACATGTTTCTGCAAGTGCAGCTGATTCCCTGGAAAGACTTTTGATGTACTGTTTCCCCACTTGCTGACTAGTCTTTTAATAGGTTTTTTGTTGCTTCTTTTGAAAAAGAAATGTATACTAGTGCTGAAATATGCATAATATTCTGTAAGCAATTTAAATATATTTATTTTACATTTGCAGCCAAATTGTCATCTTTCTGGACAATTCTAATGCCTCTCTAAAATAGGGGCAAAAAATGTCCATAAAATATGTCCACTGACATTTTGAAAAAATGGAAAAAGCTGGCCAATTCTAAGGCATTTTCTGTTGGCCGTTTAGTGTCAAAACAACATAGCAGTATCAGTTTTTGCCATTGCTTTTCAAGCTCATGACATCTTTTGTTCTGACAGGGATCAAAAATTGAATAATGACCAAAAAAATGTTGCCAGGAAAAGTAAGCATGCTGACTTCTGAAGAAAAAAAAATATTTATCATGATACATAATATATGCATGTATGAGTATACTGCTTTTTGAGCTCTTGTAGTGATTTTTCTAGGCATATAAACACTTAAAGTCAATGAAAAACACCAGCCTTTCATAAAGTGTATGCCTCAGAATCTGTAGCTCTTGAGAATTTTAAATTTATGCTGCTCCGTTTCCTCAATTTAAAAAGTCAGATTCCTAGCTGGCACTGACTTCAGTACACTGATGTCGATTTACGGTAGTTGAAAATCTGACCAACACAATCACTGAGGATTATTATTTGCTTTTATATTCCTCTAAAACATTTGGCTTCTTTTAGAATGTGGAATGATTCTCTTTTTCCACTAGAGGACTCCCTCTCACTGTTTGAGAAGTGGTTTTTAAGCAGTTTGGAAAAAAAAAAAATCTAAATTGTTCCTTGGATTAGGCAATTTGAATTTTGTCTGAAATAACAATGATTTTTCTTCCATTAGTTTAGATATCCTTAAAAAAACGTATCTCTCTTTGGGCTGACAAGATAAGGGATTGTGCAGTGCAAGAGCTCCAGGTTTCACAGCAGATACTTCTGAAAACAAAAGAAAGTCAACAAAATTAACACTATCACTTCACCTTTCAGAGTTTTACTTCTTAGTTTCTCAAAACTACGATGAGATCACTACGAAGCTCTGATAAGATCACAAAATTTGAAAATGTGTAAACACCAAAGCAATAGGCTTCTTAATGAATGCTGTGGTTTTAGTCAATATCATTCACAGCAGGACAGATCACATTAATAGAGTTACTGTTATTTACCTGGATGATTCTTCACCTCTTGCAATGAAAATTGTACATGCTTATTGGCCAGTCTCTTCCCATCCAGCTGTCTATGTATCTAACACCTGTTAAGTCTGATCTTCTATTATCCCCACTATAATAATTACTAATCAAGCAATAAATGTAACAAGGTAAAAAGAAATAAAGAAATAATGATATGTCCCATGATAGCTGTTTGCCAAGGACCTACCATCCTCAAGAGTAGTGGTGATGATTTCCTGGGAAGAAGGTCCTATTCCAGCCCGGTTGCAAGCCTGGACTACCATGCCATACTGGGTGAACTTTTTCAGGTTATTCAGTGTATAAACTTCACTGTCCCCAGTGGTATCAATACTGATGATGTTGAACTGGAAATTGCCCCCTGCACTGTACTCCCGATAACCTATCTGGTATCCACGAATAATTCCATTTTGCAAGTGCTTCTTTGGAGCCTAAACAGAGTGTGAAAGATTACATATTAAGTACATGTCTTCAAAGTCAATTTGTTCCATTTTTTTTTTCTTACTGAATGCAAGTCTATTTCTAGGCAACGATTAAAAAATACTCCCAGTACATGAAGTAGTAACTTTTTACCACGATATATAAATTTCAGGTGCATTTTGTACTAGTTTGTACATTCCTATGCTAAAAGAAAGACCTTTAAATGGTATATACACGGAAAAATCTGATAAGGAGACATTCTTGAGTTATAATTTGAAGTTATAATGTTTTGTTGTCTTATCAAGTTAATCAATCAAAGTTGAGTTGATAAGGGTATATTTGCATTATAGGCCTACCATTCACTACTAATCATGGTTTTTTGCCAGAAGCCCCTACCATTCACTCGCTAAATCTTTAGCAAGGCATTTATTGATCTGTTGAAGTCTGCCACATAAGTTTATTCAGCTAGATGCATTAGGAAAATTTTACGCTGTGCTTTGAAATATGCTTCTGTTCATTCAGTGTGTAGTGTGGAAAGATGATTAGATAATGAGTGCTGAAGGCAATAATGAATTGGAAAGCAGGGATTTGCATACTGAATAGCTGCTAGAACAAGGTGTACAATATCTGGCATTCAAGAATACGGACAGTACAAAATGGTTGGTCATAATTATTATGCACCATATTTCTCAGTCTCAGTGCAAGATTCCCTGTATCTGACTAGTGAAAACCATTTCTGTACTCTGCAATATAAAATGCAGCCTAGAGTAAAACAAGGATTGTAAACAATTCCGTTTAAGTAGTACTGGACTAATTTCAATATGTGATAATGTTCCTGTCTGATTTTCTACACATATGAGGTATAATTAGTATAAAAATTTTAAGGCACAGTTTATAATCCATGGACAAAAAGCTCTTCCAAATCCTCCAAACCTCTTTCAAATTCCCACCAGATGCCCACAAGCTCACCTGTTCCACTGACCCATAAAAAGGTCTTTGTGACGCAGTTTATCAGCAGTGAGTTAAACCAGCAGAGGCAGCAATTTCTGTTGTTACTATACCCCATCAAATCTACTGAGGAACACTTTCTCAAGAAGAACATTCTTTTCTGCCACAAAACCTGTCTGTTTCAGCAATTTTGTAGTCCACTGGACTAAAGTCTCACTGGAGCTAATAAAACCAGAATGGGATTTGCCTTTCATCCACTACCAACAAATCACTGCTCTGCAAAAACCAGCATGGATACGTATGATACAATTATCTCTCTTTTTTTTCTCCTTCCTGCCTCCAGAAACAGACAAAACTTGAAGCAATTATATAGTTTCCACTGTGCTACTGCAGTTCCTCTGGTACCAATAAGCTGTCTGCAAGCATGGTGCTCTCTGTTCAGGTGTAGATGACTGAATTAGGAGATTCAGATCTTGAGCACCTTGTAAAGTCACTGCAGGGATTAGAACTGTGCTTTTGCAATCTAAGAGTTTAACTGTTTCTTGTTTGATAATTTCTATGTTTTGTTGATTAAACAAACAACCTCCCTCTAAATGTCTTTAGAAACATGTAGATCTTTTATTATCAAAACACTTTGTTTGCAAATGTGTCGCCTATTCTGAAGAACTCCATGGCTTCGTGATCTTTAAATTATTGCAAAAGGCGCATTTTTTAAGCTGGACTGTGGCATGAAAACTAAGGTCAGATTTTTTGTTTGTTTGTTTGAGGTTCAGATATCTGCGTAAGATAAAGTTGTTTCATTCAATCTGGGAAGAAAACAACTTTAGCACATTTAAATAATTAAATATTCTATTGCTGAATTGTTTCATTAGTTGTAGGATTTCAAATTCTGTTAGTAGTCATAATATTTTGCATACCTCATATTTATATAAACATTGCCAGTGTTGGTGAGAAGGGGAAAAAATACTGGCCTAACATAGTATAAATGTTTCAAATTGACTAAAGGACAAACAGTTTGGCAAAGCCACAGTCAACTCAAACAAGAGAACTGCTTTTAGGCAACATTGCAGGTCACCATCTCTTTTCTAAATACGTATCAGTGTACAGATACCAGTTTAATCATGCCACGGCATCACTTCTCTCCATCAATGTTGGCTTCCATCGCAGCTTGGCAATCCCTGAACAGTCTGCATGGAGATTTCTTGTCTCAAACATTAGCATGTGCACTGTTGCACATCTCAAGATCTAAAGCATCTCCTACAGGCTGCAACTGGAACATTCCCACGAGTTACCACGGGTGGCTTTTGAAGAAAAGTTGTTGCCAAACACACATCACACACTGAAACCACAAGCAACATGCCTAAAACACATACACACCACATAATATTAATATAGTGAATTTATTGTTTTGTGAATGGCATACACGGCCTTCTGCCACATGCAGCACGCGTTAAGATGCTGTATGTACATACACTAAGGCATGCACATATATACCAAGAAAAAGTGACTTTGTACATAATCGATCACAGAAGCATTTAGCACATATATTGGAACACACATATACTGTAAACCAGATGGAACATGATGATAAAACTGAATCATACATTTATTATGGATTGAAATGTTCCAGACCAGGACTATAGCCAGAATAGACGCTTCACTGGGAATTCTGCAATTATATACTTTCCCATTTTGAATTGGAATGAAATGGCAAATTTTGCATTTTTCATGAAACATCTTTATAATTACTTTAAGCCAAGGGAATTTTTTCTTTAAATAAAATATTGACTTTTTTTTTCACTTTGAAATATTAGACAATATAAACCAAACTCATAATCACTTCAGAACAAAGCATTGATATGTTCTACTCCACAAAACTTCAAATGTTCCTTGTTTGTACTATCTAAATGCTTCATTTTGGATTTACTTTTTGCATAAATAAATCATATATGATATATATGCCTTTTTGTGTATAGAATCATCTTTGGTAAAAAATTCAGTGAAGAAGCATTTGCCCATGACAAAGTGTTCATAGGGAGAAATATTGTTAACTTTGTCAGTAGTCACAGAACATTATGAAAAAAGTAAATTATAGTTCATTATCTTACTGCTTATCTCATTAAATCCAATGTTTGTAAAACAGGCTATCAATGGCTTTTTTCTAAAGTATGACATTTTATAGTTGTGTGCATGTGTATATGCATAAACAAGAGAAGGAATATTTCCCAAGCCTAAATTTAATGGGTCCATTTCCCTTGTAAAGTACTACAAGAAAAAAATAATGAATGTTTTCATGCTCTTTTCTAAATGAGAATTCCCGTTTAATTCCCATTCTCTCTGCACCATTTTAAACTACCCAAAGTGCTGAGTATTATTTAAAAATTCAATCTGAAACCCAATGGTCTATGTGAACACATAAGAATGGGATTAAATAGATCACAGACCTATAAAACTTTACTTAACTAGGATTTTTTAAAAGTGGGCTAAGAGAAACTTTAAAGAAGATTAATGACTGTGGCAAGCTGCAGAAATAGTACTTAATACAAGATAAAAGATAATTGATGTGTTATTCTCTGCTCCTTTTGCTGTTATTGACACTATCTGTGTTTAAATGAGGTTTGACAACTTTAAATAAAACTGTGGTTCTCAACACAGTCTCTTTTGTATAATGTCATCATGGATTTTCATGGCAAAAGCTCCACTTGCCTTCAAAATAAAAATGACCAGGTTATTACTGAGTTTATTTTCTTCCTTTTGTTGCCTCCATGACAATAGAGATTTGATCTCATGGGTATTTCTTTATTCTCCAGTACTTTGCATTGCACAATGCAATAAGTGCCTTCTGCATTGCAATGCATCAGAGGCACCTACCCAAAAGTGAGGATTCAGCATGGGACCAAACTACAGTTTGTCTATGGGACCATCTTAAAGTACCTTTTTGAGTAATGGACTAAAACTTCTCTGGCCAGGAGACAACTGCAATAATTCAAGGGAATTACATGGTTCACTCCTGGCTTGGGACTTCTCCATTAGGCGGACTTCTTAATCAGCTGTTAAAATAGTCATTCAAGAAATAATTATCCTAGTAAAGGTAGGACTACGCAAGCACAAGCCTTTCAGGAAAGCATCTCAGTGACTTCACCTTTATCTGCAAAGGAGCTTTGAGTTCAAGGAAAACAATTAGGTTTCAACTATGTCCAGCACCACAGAGAAACTTAGCACCCATCAAATGAGCTAACCTCCCAGCAGATAAAGCAATGACTGACAGTCAAGGCAAGGAGTTTTCAGGCTCAGCACACAAAGGGCTTGACAGCACAAAGATCATAATGACCAGAATTTTGGCGAAGTGCCACTGGTGCCTTTCGCTGTCTGTCCTTTCTGGGAGCATGGGCTCACATTTCTGATTCGGATATATGCTGCATGGCTACAAGCAGACATTTCCAAAGTCACAGGTAGCTCACACCTTAAGCTCACTGCAGTTGTTAAAATCTATCTCTACGTTCAGCTCATGAGGCTTGCCAGGGCAATGGAGTTTGTATTCAATACCTAGCACATTTCTGTGATTATATTGTTATATTAGATACCAACAATTACTTGACAAGTATTCACAAATCAAATTCCAAACATGATCTTGAGAATAAAACTCCAGCTGTTCCTTTGATATGCTTCTACTCTCCAGACAATACTTAGAGATCAGGACACTAAATTGCACTTGAAGTGTCCTGGAAGTACAAATTGAACCATATTTTAGACAATGTTATTGAAACATAGGTGTGGAAATTTTGTTTGTTCTGTAGCTGCCTGCACACATCTGCATCCATAAAATTTAATGACAAATCTTCAGAATCACAAATGGCAGCTACAACTCCCACAGTGAACCAATGGTGCCTATCTTCTCTTGTTGCTGTTGAAAATATCCTCCGAATTGAATTTTAAAAAGCAAGTAAAGCCTCTCAATCTGACTACCCATACATCCATAAAAAGAAGTTCATGCATAGAAGCTTGGAGGTCATAGCTGACTAAATCTGATGGCAGTCACACTTCTTGAGTGCTTTAAAAAGAAACAAACTATTAAGCATTTATTTCAGCTGCTGAGGATCACGGTACACCCTGCATTGCTTCAATAGCTACTTCATTTGCTCCACTGACTCTGTGTTGCATTTAATCCATGGTTCACGTATGCCTTTTGTAAGTACATCGTTGTGTTTCATTTCAACCACCAGGTAAGCCTGTGGCTAGTGACCACGTGCCTTTCGTTTTTGGAAACCATTTGACGAAAACTATCATTGATATAAATTTAAGATGTGGACAAAATCCATGAATCAGCACTGTATTTGTGACCTGTGCATAACAGATCTGATAAAGACTGCTGCTTGTGAAGCTTAATATTGAAATGTCTCATTGAAACAGAATTTTAAATGCACCACTTTTAAAACACCATTGAATTAGTCAAAAAATCTTGACAACTGAGGTCTCTCTGTAACACTTGGACATCTCAGTAGTTATATGTCCACCTGGACTCTACAGTGATCTTGTACTGTATAAACCTGTCTTTTCAGGAACTAACTCAAAACTTACAGGAGATCATGCTGGTTATTTATTGTGTAAATAAATAAAAATTAAAAGCAGCCTACAGTTATTTGTATGGTTAAGAAGCAATACCTTACTGCTACTATCGTGACTTTCTGAATGGTCCATATCATGGGGCAAATACACATTATGCACATTTGCAGGAGTAATTAACATCACTGTGGAAATTAATTACTACTATGCTACCACCCTACCACAGCTCTTAATACTACATATTTCAGAATCTTAAATGTAGGATTATTCAATACAATTTGGAAATTGCCATTCATATTAAGATTACATTTCTGTAATTAAATAGTTTTATTCTGTACTCTACAATGTACAAGCACTATATAGCACAAAGCCATTTAAAACATGGTTTAAGTTCCTCTGATATCATGTCAAAAGCGTTTTAAACATTCTGTGGTTGGCAAAATCTAGAAAAAGGAATGGAACCACAAGATCTGCCAGTTTTTTCTATGAGTACAGTCCATGAGAATTCATCAATTCTTATGGACTATACTGAGACACTATATTGGTCTCCTTATGCAGACATACCTTCATTAAGGCTCCAATGGTTTGGGGAAATTTTGCCCAAAACCACAATGAAATTCTGTAGTGCTCATTTTCCAAACACATAGCACATCTTTGAAATCATAAGGAAGAAGAAAATGTTATTGTCCTCAGTACGGGCAAGCATTTGCTGCTATTACTCTCCAATGGAAGGTTCTTTCTTTGCATAAATGCACCAATCTTAACGGCCAATATAAGATCTGTTGGGAGAGGTATCTGCAAGGTCTCTCCTGCATAAAATAACTGATCCACAGTGGTTATAATACGGCCATCAATGAAACCTCTTTGGATGCACCAAAATACTGTCAGAGTCTACATTCTTGGCTGTGTGTATTTACCTTCCAGGTCACCCTGATGCTTTGTGAAGATATAGGCTCAAGTTGGACATCCTGAGGTGGACCATCAGGAGCTGCAAAGAGAGAAGAGACATAGATCTAAACTGGCCCTCACAGTACACAGAATTTAGCACTTCGCATGGTATGTCACCAACTTAACACATCAGCATCACAAAGATTTGGACTGAGTCAATGTCACATGGAAAACTGAAGATACCACTTCATCAAACAAAACCAGAGCCTAGGATTTTCCTTATTAAGGTGTCTTCTCTGGCCAACAGTGAAATACAACACATGCCAAAACATAGCAACCTGGCAAATAAGAGTGAATAATAGTGATTTTTCTTGTTTAGTAATATGCTCACAATGCTGTTTCTGTTCTGTAAATAAGCAAGACGTATTTTCAGCAGTCGGAACCCTGTAGGTGATAGAAAGGCAGCAGAACCCATTTCAAAGCAGGTGAGACAGAAGCTCCCCAGCTGGACTTCATCATGTCACAAACTTTCCAGTGGAATCCCCTTTGTTCATGGCAGATTCCCATTCAGTCAAGTATCAAATATTTCATACACAAGAATCTGCACGCTTTACCCTTTCCCCCTCCACAGTGTAAGTATCTTAGTACGGAAGTCAGACAAAAAAATGAAAAAGCATGCTGCAGCTCCTCTTTGAGTCAGGAGGAGTTTCATTTACTGTTGATACACCGCCAAAGGTGTGCATGATGCTTTAAAGGCAAACAAAAAAAAGAAGGCCCTGAGTTTAGGGGAACCTGCTTGTCAGCTGGGCAGCAACAAAGCAGACCAAGAATTGGCTGGGTCTGAACAGAGAGGTGTGAAGTAAATTGCTTGCTCAGTGAGGTAAATCATTGTAAAAGATAGATCTGGAGAAAGGAATAGAGTAATCTCAAGCTACTCTATAGGGTTCCCTTGATGCAGAATATTGCCTCAATAAAAGGCATTAAATTAAGTTTAATAGCATGACAAAGGAAGTAAGGCAATAAAAAGGGTGAGATGGGGCTGTTAGAGGTGGAGCAGCAGTAAATGACAGCTGCAGTGAAAGGAACCAGAACATTTTGCTTTACATGGTGAAAGCAGAGAGACCCAGAATACAGCCTATAATATGTTTAAGTTGTTAAATATGCCCTAATCTATGCTATTCTTGACTGTCCTTCATATGGAAAATTTCCAAAGGTTGAAAGAACTTTATTTCCATTCCCCTTGCATTAATGTACAGGAAGGAGAAAAGGAAAAAGTGCACTGGCAAAAATGAATCTATGAATTTTTGAATCCTGTCCTTGATTCTGTGCCCTGCTGACAAACATGAATACTGTTTCTCCAGGTACATTATAACGTAGTGCAATTTGAGCAAAGCATTTGATCCTAAAAATGAGGCTTAAAATGTGCTACACAAAATCTTAACTTCTACTTGAAAGACCCCAAAAGGTTTATGGACCTGAGTGGCTAGCTGTTTCCCTCATACCATGGTGAAATCTTAAATAAGAAGTAATTTATATTACATAATTAATGTCATATAGAGTTTGGGACAAAGACAGAAAGAAAACCCAGATGTCCCAGCTTCCTCTATTGATTTCAGTGTTAAAGAATAGCCATAATGCTTTTGTTTTTCTGACAAGCGTTAGAGCAAGTATGTACCTGCAGTCTATTTTACAAAACAGGAGATAACTGTGGTTATGTTGAAGGGATGATGCAGTCTACAAGCTTTGAAATCATGCCAGGCTTGACTGTCCTTTTGTCACAGAGACCATTTAAAGTCTTCCTTCTAATTGCTAGTGTTGGTGACTCAGGTCACTGTAATACGTGATACACAATCTGCATCCTCTTGCTAATATCACCATTTGAGCTATTCAGTTTTTATATTATCTTTCTTTGACCTTTACTTTTCTTGGGCCTTCCCATTACCTTCTCTCATACTTCCTGCACCCATGCTATTCTCCATTTCCTCTCGTAAATAAGAGCAGAGAACAGAAGTAAACAGTGATCAAAAAATAATGTTCCTGTACATTGTACACCAGGTGAAAGCAAAACGCAGGAGACAAATATCACATACTCTGTCTAAGCCTGACCTTCTCTCTTCCGGTTGTTCCCTAGGTAGATATGTGACTTTTGAATGTAGTTCTACACTGCTGCTTTTTTCTCCAAAAAGACTGCTCCTTAAAAGACAGTAACAAAAGGATCAATTATTCTGAAACTTGGTTGCAGAGAACTGAATGAAACGTGATGTTAAGGTTCCACCCTGCTCAATAAGGAAGCTATTTTTTTTTTTAATTTCAAGGCCAGCTGCTCATCCTGACAACTTAATTATCAGTTAGGAAAAACTCAGTAAGTAAGGAATATTCCAAACATGGGTGAATAAGAGAGAATGAGAGAGTAGATCCAAGACCTATCCCTCTACTTTGATGAATATACACAAAGAAGGATGGGCATTTTGGGGATACAGATGATGCTGACCAGAAAATGGACAGTCTGTTTCCTCTAGTGATTTAACATTTAATCGAACAAAGGAAAAGAAAAACCCTGATCAAATGATAAATATTTTGCAAATAAAATATTGACTGTTAATAAAGTTGTTCGCTGAAGGCTTGTAAAAATGTGAATATTCTTCGTTCTTTTCTTTCCACTAGGATGGAAAAAGAAACCTGGCTAAAAAAGAAATGCAGCTCATGTTGTCTCCTGCTTACTCTGTCTTGCACTGTGAGCCCTTATGTCCTGGTCTTATTCAAAAAGTCTCTCAGAACCAAAACCACGTTCTCCTGAAAAGGGCTATATTTTCATTGTAGTAAATTCATCCGCAGAAAAAAATGAGTGGGGATTATAATACACAGTTGTATTCGTATGACCTAAACTGAAATTTGTTCACCGAGTATTTCAAGTCTAGATCAACTGCCAGGACACTGTCACCCATACATTCACATCATGGTTTTCATCTCAAAATCCCCAAAGATAGAAGCATTGCTAACTAAGCATAAGATAACAGGAAAAATAAAATTAGCAAGATAAAAATGTGTTTTCAAATACTAGTGAGCAAGCTCCTGTCTGATCAAGATTTTTTAGAGTAACTCCACCCTGTTTCTTGGCTGTCTTGAAGCTGCTTGCGTTACTCTCAACTGTACGCCTTTGTAGATTGTATATAATTGCAATGTATTCTTGGCAGACATATTTATGGTCATTTGGCATTTTCATTCCTAATTGCTGAAACAGAGAGCTGTAGCCCTCCACTTTTCTCCCATAAGTCTTTTCACTATCATGTGTCACATGTAGGCCTTGGGACGTGGTAGCATGCACATGGCTGTGCTGTCCTTGTCCATCTGTCACTTTTGCTAGCCCTGAGAAATAAAAATGACACTGGAAGGCAGCAATTCCATTACACAAAAGAGTGGCTCCAAACATCAAAGTGAAAATGCCTGTACTCCTTCTGCTACAGAAACCTGCAATGGTGTAGAAGAATACATGGAAACAAAGAATAGGGGGATGATACTAATTAATGACAGCCAACTGACTGAGTTGGGGGATGGAATAGTCAGTGGAAAATTTGATTCATGTAGATCAGTGTTCTCAAATGGCGGTAGCTTAAATTGGTTACTTATACTAATATCCGAGCATCTCAGGAAAGCCACAGGACCCATACGGGGGGAACCACCACTAAAAATAGAAAGTTGTTGACTGAGTTGCCTAACTGTAGATATAAGCATACCATTTCCAGTATCTCACATTGAAAATTTGGAGCACAATGTCGTTTTTAACCACTAGATGCCACTGAATGGCTTTAATTACAGGCCTGCACAATGAAGTTACGAAAGTCACAATTTTTTATGGGAACAATTCAGTATTTCTTTTGATTCAACTGCAGCAACATAAGCAGCATTTCAAGTAAAGATTCCTCATGCCAAAGAGCAATAATTCCCAGCATGATTTAGATGCTACAAACCCAGAGCGTACCTGCTTCATCGGTAGTGATGGTGAGCTCGTTGCTGGCCTCGCTCTTGCCGATGCGATTCTTGGCATACATGCGAATATTGTAAGTTGAGGAAGGGTGGAGGTCAATGATAGTGGCTTGGTTTAGCTGAGGGGAAACATCTCTGGTCCTCTGAACAGAATCCCAAGAGTCTATTTAATAACAGATTAAAATAAAACAGACAATTAAAAGATGATGTTAACATCGCTAACACAAGCATGCAGTTAAACCGTCTCACAGATCAGGATACTGCCATTGCTGAATTAACCCAGATAATGCTAACTGCTACGAGCAAATTGAGTGATTGTCTTCCTTGACAGCACTCCTGATGGCTCCATGTGTGTGTGTGTGTTTGCATGCGTGTGTGTGTATACATAGTGTACAAACTGCTTTTTACCATTGCTACATTGGAATAGCTGTGAAAAAGATGGGAGCTACTGCCCCACAGGAATCCTCACTGGGAAAGAAGGTTGGTTGTGCTCCACAAAGGGCAGAAAGGGAGTTAATAAACAGGAATGGAGGGCTCTTAGACTAGCAGAGGTCAGACAGAAAGTTTGAACCCAAATTCCAGGAGCTCAGACCATAGGTGAACAATGAGCATGAGCTTGGAGTACTTAGACATGAGGCTCAGCACCCTTCAGGACTGACGTTATTTCCCTGATTCGTGTCAGGATGCAGAAGCAGTTTAATACAAGGGAAATGTAGAACCCTTTTAGCTGTTTGAATATATCTGTAAAAGAAGTAGCACATTGTTATTTTCCATGCTTACTATTAATCTGCCTGTTATGTTTTTAATAAATTCTCCAGACATATAGTAGGAAAAAGGATGGAAATCGTCTAAACACAGTAACCCTTCCTTTTCATCCAAGCATTCAATTTCTGCAAACAAAATAATAGAATCTATCAGTTTAAAGCATTTTGATGTCTTTTATGAGTTGCCATCCTTCATTTCTTTCTTACTGCAGGCAATGTTCCTCCTTTAACCTCTGCAGCATCCTTTGGGAGATGTCATTGGAGGCTCTACAGGAGTGTTTTACAGTATAGGTCACTGTAGGCAGTATCGCAGAAAGCTCAGCACATAAGAAAGGCTAGTTTAAAAATAGAAAGCTCACTCAGATACAAAATATTTGCACACACTGTGTAAATTCTTTTATATGAGCTTGCTAAAAGATGCACAAGTTGTCACAATGACATCTTCAGCTTGGCTCATTACAGGGCCTGTCTGCTTGTCCATGTGGCTTTGTTTACCCAGAAAACATTTAGGAATCAGATGTTTACGTGCTAACCAAATGAACTCAAATATATTTTTCCTTGGTAACTGATTTTGTCACATTTTCTTCTGTAGGATACTTTCAGAAGCTCTAAAAGAGTAACCTGCAGGCAGCAGTGGTACAACTTGCATTCAGAATTTCTTAAATTTTATAGAATTTCAGCCAGCAGTTACACTCCATTTTGTAAAATGTTATGCAAGCACAGAAGGAGACGCTGTTCCAGTGTACCATGCCAACAGGAAAGTAATTTTAAAAAAAGACCTGCTTGGTATGGAGAATGTGTTAAATTTCCCTCATGTATCATGAGGATTTATTTTAGTATAGTCCATATATTGCTTAATTTTTCATTTGATTGTTTGAAATACTGACCTCTGAGCAGTGGGACTCTTTAGTACGTGTTAGCTGCTGAAAACAAATAAGCAAATTTGAAAAATTCTTGTGACTCTTAATAGATTAAGTAATGACACACCAGGGAGAAAGAGATGAAAACTCACAGTGTTCTCTACTTCTAAACACAGGGTTCCAGTGTTTATTTACAACTAATGCATGGACTTCAAAGGTATATTTTAAGACAGGCATCCCCTTTTTGAGGGGAAGAGCAAACCAACAAAAGCAATCTCAACAAACCGAGACAGTCTAGAGAGCAATTAATCAATTTTTCTCCAAACTATTTTTGGTTTTGAAAAATGTCTTATTAGGAAGAGGAAGAGAAAAAGGAAAAGAAAAAGGAAAAGAAAAAGAAAAAGAAAAGAAAAAGAAAAAGAAAAAGGAAAAGAACAAGAAAAAGAAAAAGAAAAAGGAAAAGAACAAGAAAAAGAAAAAGAAAAAGGTACTTCTGTTTCTTGTGTCAAACTCCCAAAACTTTTTCTTGCATCCGTGTGGTAAGTAATCAAGTGAGGTATTCAACATTTACTATTGGTTCTTCTGTTTTTTTTGTGTTCTTCCAGAGAGCTCAAAAACCTACTTACCTAGAAAGACTGAAAAAGCATAGCAAAGAAGCAGCAATGAGCTGGTACAAGGAAAAAAAAAAAAAAAAAAAGAAAGGGAAGAAGAGTGGAATTTTTAACCTATTATTTATTCCACTCATAAAAATGTTACACCCAGGCACTTCTCAGTGTTATATAAAATGCACGCTGAAACCGTGACCTATGAAAGATTTATGATTTTATGAAAACCAGCAGCTTTCCACCCATTCCTGAAACACTGGCTGAGGCTTTGGGATTTCTCTGCGGAAGACAGTCAGGGCCTATCTGCTCGTCAGGTCCTGCTGTGGGGCGGTGGCTGCCGGCTACCAGGCCTGGGCTGGTACCACACCCAGCCTCCCCAGCTGGCTGCCCACCCCTCAGCTCCCTTGGCAGGTTTTGTGGGGAAAACCCTTCCAGGTCTGTGAGGACATCTGCATCCTGATGGAGCAGGGGTTCGCGGGTGAGGACAAGAAAGTGCGAAGCACTCTGCCTTCAAGTCAGGAGCTAAGAAGAAGTGATGTTCCTCTCTTTAAACCTTTCTGTACACCTCCAATGGAAAAGTCTGATGCCTTCACATGAGTGGTTTCAGCGAAGGGCCAGGTCTGAGTGCTGCAGGTACATGTCTGTATGGACAGGCATCGTATCTCAGCACTGGAGCAGTCCAAAATGCAAAGCTCTCATTACTCCCACTGCTCTGGCATGGCAACTGGACCCTACAGATGTCACCTACCCATGTGACAGGCAATTCTGCTCCTTCTAGAGCGTAACTAATGTGTCTTTTTTGTCTGATGGCATGGCTGGAGTAGATCGGATACGTGAGGGCAGTAGTGTATGGTGAAGTCCATGTGTGATATGTGGTCACCTGAACGTTCTCTGAAACGGAAGTTTTTGTTCTTGAGACACCTAGATGATGCATCCTGTTGTTAACCCATTTCTGAGTCATCTGGGTAAGCAACACAGACAGAAAATTCTCACTAAATACAGCTGGGCAATTTACACCTTTACTTTGGCCTTGGCAGGATGTTCCCTAAGTTTATCATCTGGACCGTGAATGCTTTACCTAATGTTTTTTCTTCCACTATAATATCTGGAAATGGTGAAAAGTTTTCTTAATTACCTCTTCACTGTTATAACTTCTCCCAACTGCCCTTAGCGTTTCATTTTCCTGATGATTTTAATTCATGACAAAAATTGTGTGCAAGGAATCAAAAACCTGATCCTAGTTTCTCCAAACATTCAGCCACACATTCTAAAAAAATCAACTTTTCTCTTGTTTGCAGTGAGATGAAGATAATCCGCTCTTTTTAGGACAAGACCTCTAGTATCTGTTTTCATATACAGACAAATAAATACTTTCTCTAACACCAATTCTGCCACCCACTATTTTTTCTTTCTTTCAATTTTATTCTGCTATCACTATGTAGCATCCTGATGTTTTCATTCAATCTGATGGCATTTCATTTGTTGTCTTGCTATTGATGTATCTTGCCATTTTACAGAGACATAATTTTGCAAAACAAGTTCACAGTGATTACCACTTAATCTTGGCCAACATTCTACATGATCACTTGAGAACATTGAACTAAATCTAACAAAGATGTTTGAGAGCTGTGAAATCCCTTTCTACCACTGCTTCAAATAAAGAAAAGTGGCTCAGTCTTCATCGACAGAGGTTATGCTGAGTTACATGATTCACAAATACAATAAATGTTTTAGGGTAAGAAAAGAACCTATCAGGCAAGAATGACTCTCAAAACCTGTTCTGGATCAGGTGGGTGGTTGGAAAGAAATGAGAAAAAGAAAAAAGAAAACAAAGTCCAGAAACTTTTAGGTATAAATGTCCCTTGAAGGAAGCCTTGCCTAGTCTACATCTCCAAAGTTGTGATTCCTGACCACAGCCTCATTAGGGATCTTTCACTTGTAATATTTCAGGTACCATGCTCACCTGTACATTATCAATTTCATTTGCAAAACCAATGCAAAAATGGTGACTGATGATTTAACACTCTTGAAAATATTTTATCCACTAACAAAAGCATCACACTATTTTTGCCTAAGTAATGTACAAGGGAAATCCACAAGGTAGACACATGAAAATTAGTAAAGATGGATAGACGTTTTTTTAATTTGGCAAATTTTAGAATTTTATGAACAAGCACATTTTTACATCTCAGAATGGAAGGGAGGAGACTATAAATGTACAATAGTTGCTTTGATAAACAGAATGTTTCACTGATAAGCACACATAGAGTATTCCTATTAGTGGACAACATCACCTTAAAAATACTGTAATAAACTCCAATGTAAACCACTACAACATAATTTCTCAGTGTCTTTTTAATCATACTTAGAATATTAAAACATTGTCCCACTGCTATTTCCTATCTAGTCCCTTCTCAAAGCCTGACTTAGGAATAATGCTTATCAGTGTTCCTAATTTTAAGTATGATCTCACATCACAAACACAGCTCCAATGTACCTTGAATGTTTTTAGATTTCAATAGACAGTGAATATTTTTTTGGCTTAATACATATCAGAACAGTAATATTTTCCTGAATTAGGGGGTTGGTGTGGTTATTTGTTTGGTTGGTTTTGTTTTGTTTTAAATCATTTACCTCATTCATTTTATTATATGTTAATTGATGTGACTACAAGATGACCTAGCAAAAAAGAATCCGCTCGCATTGGCCTGCTAATATGTGCCACTGGTCTTACCCTTCAGTGTGTTTCCAGTATGCTACTGAAACTCTGCATGATGCTTCAGCAAACTACCACACAGCTTTCTTCATCTAGAAATTCTCGTAACTACCCTTTTTCACTGCTGCCTTTACAGGGAAGATACCATGTACTCGTATATTGATAGAAAATAACTTCTAAAAACCAACACAACAGGAAAAGATAATTCACAAAGGCAGGTATTTTTGTATAGCAAAACACAGAAAAATAAAAGAAAAAAATACAGAGAAAAGATAAAAATAGGGACCAAGAATCAGCTAGGAAAATTATCATACTAGCTGTCACCTAGAATGACTTGTTTTGGAACAAAATTTGTCCCTCTTATGTGTAGATTTTCTCTGGTAAAAGGGAAAAGCAGCAATTGATAATGTTCTCAGCTCAGAAAAAAAAAAAGACAGCAAATAAAGATAAATATTACTGTAGAAGATTAAATAAACCGTGCTTAAAATTTCCATCAAGCAGTTTAAATTTATGAATTATCTTTTATGATACAAATTCAGTGATGAATGACTAGTGATGGAGATTCCTTCCGAGGAAGATGATTTCTTACCTGACTTATTCTTGCACTCAATATCGTAGCCAGTGATTGGGCTGTTTCCATCAAAGCCCATGGTCCATCTGAGGGCAATGCTGCGTGCTCTCACCTCTCGGATTTCTATTTCAGGAGGGTCGGGGGGCTCTGAGTAAACACACATACAGTTCTAGTCAGGGCAAAACCTGTACTCATAACATAATCACGCTAATGAGTGTGGCACTGGCATAGCTTACTCATGCCATTTTCTCCCATCGCTCATGAGTACCCTGAGTCAGTTAATCACCTGCTGAAGAATACTCAACAGAGGGAGGAGTCACTGATGTAATATTGAATTCCTTCTAATACGTGACACAAAGTAGCACTTAAAAGCACTCCAAATCAGACTACTCGTGCTAGAAAAGATTTTTGCCATGAACACCATGCTTCATTGATGCTTCTACAGTTTTCATACAACACCTGATAGTAGAAATATGAATACTGAACTTGAAAGTGCCAAATTTGGTGAGGAAAGGGAGTAAAATTTCTTTATATTTAAAAGCCTTCATTTAATAAAAGAATAATTTGCTAACAGTTTAAAATGACACTAAAGCCTCTTTCTGCCTCTGTAGATAAGCATGTAAATAAACAGCATTTATTCCCATCCTAATGCCCCTTTAAATTGTCAAGGCAGTGCAAATGAGCAGTGGTGTAACTGAGAAACTGTCCCCAAACTAGACCCAAATTTTTTGACATGGCTGCCATGGGCATTCACTGGCACCTGCAGTTACTTGAAATCAAGAGTGAGGAGAAAGAAATTTGCAAGTGCTAGGAATTTGTTGTGGGCATGCTCAAAGGCATACAAGCACTGGAACAGGCACGGCACAGAAATAAGCAGTGGCTGGTGGCTGAGTCCTGCCGGTGCTCTGCATCTCATGTACTGTCACCACAGCCACCCCAGGACTTGCTGCTGTCTGCCTGAGTGAAACCCTGTGGGAGGGAAACCCCAACCCCAGACAACATAGGTTCCTAGAGTTTGCATTGTGCATTTATCTTGACTGATTAAACTTGAAATGTTTTGTTTAAAGATTCACAGTGGGTTTAACGTTTCTCTAGAGATAAAGTCAGATGGCTTTTGCTTTATTTCAGACCTGCATTTTAAGCGCATTTGTTCTTTAAAAACAAATACAATCCTCTTTGGCTTCCTCCAAAAAGTAACCCCCTCATAACCACTATCCCTACTGAAGATGTTACATTTTCAGTATCTTTAGTAGATTGTCAGCGAGTGCCTTTTAGAAAACATCTCCCTATTAATCTGTACAAAACTAGAAAGACTTGCACTTATCCTTTATTTTGATTTCACCTGTAATGCTGGAAAATGGGAAACTGAACATCTTAATGCGGCTCCTCATTTCTTTGACAATGAGGAATACATTTAATTAGGAATCAGAGCCTCCCTCCCCCAACAGATTTCTGAGGACGGCATACACTTACTGTACTACAATAGCTGTGTTTTTTTCCTTATGTTGTCCTCTTCCTACCTTGCACAGTGAGTTGAATTATTCCACGATCCTCCCCATAAGAATTGATGGCATGGCAGGAAAAGAAGCCAGAATCTTCACGCACGGTTGGCAAAATCTATAGGTGGTTTGAAAAGAAGTGATTGATTGAACAGCACACAGAGAAAATGAACCACCAGTTTTTCTGTATGGTGCAAGAAAAAAATGTACAAACTGTTTTACTTGACAGTAATAAATACATATTGTATGTTATACACATACATACATATGCATAATAAAGCATCCAAAATACTGAGACTTATCAAGACTAGCAACACCTAGGTTGAGGAAACAGGCTATCAGCTCTACATGTGTAGTCAGGAATTGGAGCACCACCTATTCCTGTAGCTTCTCATTAGGAGTCTTGTTTCCAGTTACTCATGAGTTTGCCAAGTATTTAACAATTGGCTGAAATTTTCTATGCACAGTGGTGCCTCCTGCTGCCTCCAAATTTTTCCAGTTGTTTCTGAAAGTAACTCAAGTTGCTGAAGTCTGTGTGGAGGAAATAAAGGTTCTAACACTGCTGGTGAACCCTGTAGTATTCAGCATGCTGCCTCATAATAGAATTTTGGGTGGTCTTCTTTTTCAGTTTCTTATTTAATAACATAGAAAGTTATAGATAGTCTTTCCATACATGGTCATAATGGTATTTTTCTACAGGACCACTGCTTCATTCAACGTACAATAGGGGGAGGATTTTTTAAATGAGCAGATATTTCAAACACCATTTTCTTCTCACTGTTCCTTGTGCCACTCCAGACTTTATTTACTGCACATGGTTCAAACTGTGCCCTGAAGACAGACTTATTCATTTTCTCACAGCGTTTTCTGTGGCATTCACCTGTGCAATACCCATTTCAGAAACATGAGTGAATTTATTTTCATAAACCCTGACATCATGAAAAGTATTACCACCATTTCATATGGAGAATTAAGGAACCAGACATATGATAATGCTTGTGACTGCTTGACAAGTTGCCACATATTAGCTGAGCAATGGTAACTCCATGTGTTCTTTATTCCTCAGCAAAGCCAAGGTAATGTGAGCACAACTCTCATTCACCACTGGTTAAGATAAATGGATTAATTTCCCACTTGCTACAAGGATATTGGAGAGTTATCATCTGAAATGTGGTAACTTGTCAAGCTGTGTTAAGTTGCATGTGTGGCTGAGCTTTAAAATAGGAAAACAAAATTTTTCAGAGCCCAATTTGATACATCTAGGGCCTTCTTTTCCCTCCTCAGAGTCCTTAGCAATAAATAGCATTTCATATGTTCATAACAGCTTCCACTGATATAAGCTGCAGCTATGAGAGCTTAGTACTTCTGCAAATCAGACCCCAAGGGCTCAAGGCAAGTACCTAGAAAACAAAGAACACACAATTATTGGCCACCTGTGAAAAGTGTGGTTTCAATGATCAGCCTTGCATCACACAGTGTCTTTCATTACTCAACCCTAATTCAACTCCAGAGAAAATCCCAGTCATGCCTGACTGAGGCAGGGGTCCTGCAGAAAAAATAAAAGCTGAGTATACAACTAAAGATCATACCATCATGCACACATGCAAAAGCATTCAGTTAAAAGCTTCAGAGACAACCTTAATCCTGACATTTTCTGTTTTGGGTGCTTTTTATCTCTCAGAAATCGAAGGTTTTGTATGTAACATACATATAGATGTAGAATGCCACAACTGTACACAACTGCTTCAGAAGAGAATTCTCCAAGCAGGTCTCCAGCCTTCCTAAAAGAGGTATTGTTGTGCATCCAGGCATTATTTTATTAAAGTCAATAAGATGAATGAGAGCAGAAAGGTCTAGAGGTCTATCCTATAATTAAATATTATCCGTAACACAAATATACTAACATGAACAAAGTAACACATAGAATTTATTCTTCCTCATAGAAATCAATGACGAAGATCTCTTACAGAGAGCAAAACCAGATTTTTTATTAGATAACATCCAACACAATTTTTGACTAGTAAAGAAAAATATATACCTCAAGAGTTATACTAGAATATAGATAATCACCAGAAAGCTAGAGAATTATTACCTTGAGCCTGGTAAAAATGTCTTTAAGAGTACGACTGAAAAACTGAAAATCAAGATTTTTGACTGAGAATCGATATGAGTTTTAGGGGAATTCTTTTAGATTTCATAAAGACACACGTTTTAAAATTTTAAATTTGAGTGGAAAAAGCTGTGTCCTGGTGTATTGAGGGCAATGTCATATCCTGACTTGTTGCAGGTGACACCAGAACAGCAGGAGTTTCTTGTGCTTCCATGGCATCTTGGGGAAACTTAAGTCCCCAAGACAGCAGTGCCACTCATGTAGTCCCTCAATCTAACCTAGGTCAGCCACCTAGGAGTTGAGTCCCACACACTGATTTGTGAGGGAAGTCAAAATGCATGGTTCCCGTAGCACCAGACAGCTGCCTGTCACAAAAGTGAAGATGCAGACTATGACCATTTGCTAGGTGACTTGGTGATTTTTGCTACTGTTTACAGTAAGTGCCAAATACTACGGGCAGCAGTACATATACTGCTTACATATCTACATGTGCTTTTTCCTTCCATCTCACTTTGAGTCTAAAGACTAGCCTGACTTTGCAAAATGGTTTCATGAGCCCCTCAAAGTTAAATGGAGGGAGGAAAACTACTTTAAAAACCGGAATTTTTATCTCAAAACAGGTTAATGATTTCGGTGAAGGTGAGCCTGACAGACATCAGAACTAGGGGTCAGATATTCACTCAGCGCTTATCAGCAGTGCACTCAAAGCTGAGCTGTGCCACCCCAGGAGGGGCAGGCTAAGGAATGAACCATGTTGCTCCTGAGATAGAAATGATGAGGGGCTGTGAGCCAGGCTCAGTCTCTTGTTGCCTCTGGAGCATGAGAAGATGGACAGCAATTTTTCTGGAGGGTGGGATGCAGAGGTTTCCTACCTCTTCTTGCTGACAGCTCTTCAGTAATGTGCCATGGGTGGAGGGAGTGGTGGGGCTCTGACCTTGCAGGGCAGAGGTAGCTGTGCACCCCTATCAAAACCAAACCAAGCAACACTCTTACACATGTAGATGAGTCATGGGTCACTTTGGTTTCCTACCTGCAGGGTAGAAATCACTTCATCTCCAACTTCCTTAGTGGAAACAAGGTAACGGGACATTTCAGGGTTAATGATTCGGTCTTCTTTTTCCCAGCGGACAATGATGGGTTTCTCTCCATGTGCCGTGCAGCTCATCTCCTTCTTTTGACCTTGCGTTGCCAAGGTGGTATTTGGATAGGAAGTTATCATAGCTGGAACTAAAAACAGACAACACAAAAAAAGATTGTTCTTCAGTGAGCTGATTAGTCTGATGATACACAGTTGGCCCTTCAGTTTGGGTCTCATTCATCTTGTCCATATGTGACCAGGTGGCCAAAAATGTGAGAAATTATTTTACTTTCATTTCTGTGTCAGAGTATGTTCTTAAGATTGAAGATGGGTCTTGAAGAGAACTTAGCAGAGAGGAGCTGGGACTGGACAATGGAGCTGTAGAACCAAGAAGATGCAAAACCAAAGGAAGCCTGGCTCTACTTGTTCTGATGCTCACAGGACAGCTTATAATGTAATTAAAATATTCACAGAACATAAAGGTGCTGTAAGTAATATGCATTCAGATATGGGGTAAATAAAGAAGTGATGAAAATGTCTTATTCCATCTGATACGCTACTGTTTTATTTGCTGACAGATACATGCTCTACCATTTTGTAAGACAGTAATGACCTATCAAAATGAGGGCTCAATCAAACCAGGAGCTGTACAAAACTAAAAGAAAGACTCTGCATCAAAGAGCTTACAGTCCATGTGTGTGCTGAGTGCATAGTTAAACTGTACTGAAATTGGAAGTATAATTAAACTGACAATAAACCTAGCTAGAACTGTGTTTTTGTTGTATTCAGAAGGTATTTGCAGAACAGTTGGGACATAATTGTCAACTTCATTAGTGATTCAGGATTTTAATGCTGAAAAGAGTACCCTCTTACTAGCAAGAATAAGCTTGAGTCCCAAGTATTTTCACATTTTGGAACAAAAATTTTCTACAAATAGGAAGAAAAAATCCTCAGAGTGTTTAAATACAACCCCCTCAAAACACAGCATTTTTGAAACAAGATGGTCTTTTTGGTGTCCTCAGCCTGTCCTTCGTGTATGATTTGTCCACCAATGAATAGTACCTGGGCATTTTTGAGTAGGAAGAATCAATGCCCAAGTGTCTGTCTTTCAGTTCTGGCCCTTTCCCTGCTTGGGAGAAGCTGAAAAGCCCTGGACAGCACACAGAACTGCTCTCTTCTGAATGAATTTATTCACTTCTTTCAAAGCATATGAGGTGGCAGTAAAGAGCCCCTTCTCTAAGTTCTTGCACTCCATGGTTGCCTCCTGCAATAGCTCCACTTTCCTTTTCATGCATGAACACTTTCCTTTTCTTATTGGAACACATTCAATATGAACTTCTCTGGGTGTCTATTTTAAGAAGATGACACTGGCATAGGACCTGATTTGAGTCCTTCCCAGTCTTTCCTCCTGCACCTATTGCATCTGTTACTACCAGACAGAAAAAAAAAAGAAAAAAAAAGGGAAAAAAAAAAAAATCCTTACTTAAATGAATTACTATAATTGCTATTCTGAAATGTCAATGCTTGGTGGCATGACCTTTTCACATGCCAGAGCTGTTGATTCTTGGATATGACAATATGTCAGGATGCAGCCCTTTTTATTCGAAGGCTTTTTGAACCACAACAAACTCATTTGAAAATTAACAGGGCTGTGGATCTGTGGATCAGAGTTATGAATGGGATCTAATTACAGGAAGTCTTAGAAAGGTCTTGTGTGAGACATGAGGCTCTTTAGGCACTGATATATGTTAGTGATGAAGTATGTCTTATTTAACTGTTCGGACACCAGGTACTGATTAGTTTTGTCAAAGAGAAGCATTCAAAAAGACGAACTGACAAATAATCAGAAGAGAAAATTAGGACGGGTCTGATTCCATTTTCCAGAGAATGAAAATAACTTCAGTTTTATCTGGTGCCTCTAGAAGTACTGATGCCCCCAAGGAGGTTACTTTCAGAAAGTCACTTTTTGTGGCCACCTGCTTCTTGCTTCCAAAGACAGAAGCTAGCATACTCAGCCTGTGAAAATGCAGGACTTTGGGCCCTGTACGCGCAGGTATGCGTACTTCAACAAATCTGCCCTCATCTTCAACACCTGAAATCAATACATGCTTTTATGCATTTTATCATCAACAGACCCAGTTCAAATAAGAGGCAGGCTACTAAGCAATCCGCGTTACAACCATTAGCTTGTGTCACCACCTTCCTTCCATAATCTCCTAAGTCTCCCATGTTTCTCTTCCTTCTGCATTTGCTGCACCTCTCCAAATCTCCCTCTTTTTTCCTGAATGCAACACACTCCAGCCCCCTTCACTTCTCCCTCTCCTCTTCCTGCTGCAACCTTCTCAGGTTCTCACATGTTCCCTAACTCCTACAGCAACATTTTCCTCCTTCAACCTCATTTCCCTTTCTCATTAAATCCTGCCAAATTCCCAAGTCACTTAAGCGATTTTCTTTACAGTGACAGTCCCCCTTCCCGTCAGTATCTCCTGCTTTGAGTTCCGTATTACCTTCTGTTGATGGAGGGAGCATGTGTTTAGCCGTCCAGGAGCTGAGGGGTAATCCGTGCCTCCTGACGAGGTACCGGAGCACCCAGGGTGCCCACATCCCCAGGCAGAGGGCTCAGCATTCGAAGGAGATGAGCCTTGCACTGGCAGGTCTACCCTGCTCCTACTTCACAGGTAGGAGCACACAGTGTGCATCCACAGAAAATGAGATGTTTGGATTTGGATTTAAATCTCACGGACCTCAAGGAGCCTGTCTCAGAGACTCAGTTTCAGGTCTCCTAAACAATTATCTACCAAAAGTAGCCTGACGTGTGACAGTGACAAACCGAACACTACAACCGTCTTCTGTGCTTATAATAAAACAGAAGTCAGCATATGAAGCTCAATTTTTTTTCCAACAAACTTTCTTAATAAGAGCAGCATAAAAACATGCAAAGAAAGATGACTTTATTCCTCAGATACAGCTTTATCCCTACTTATCCTTCCCTTCCTCTCATTTAATCTTCCACACTGATTCTTTATTACTATATCAATGCCTCACAGCTAAATATTTCCCCTTCCTCCAAAGCTGATTTTCACTCTTCGTAATTTATCTCCAATGGTCCTACACCATAAGCTCTTCTTTTTATCTTCCTCTACGTCAAAAGATTCCTGGTAACAAAGCCACAATACCAAGGATATTTTAGGCAACCTATTTCTTCATCCTCCAACTATCTTTAATCAAATTACTGATGCAAATAACTGAGATAAATATGATGGCTCTTTACTGACAAAATAACCTAGAAAACTGTAAATAAGCAAACTAAATCTGTACTACATATGCATGAGATATTCTCTGAGGATGACTTTTTTAAAAAAGTGAAGGCATTTAGAATCATGAAGATGACTCAGATGCAATATTAAGTGTGTGCATCCTTTATGTCTCTTGAAATACACATTATATACAGACACACATAATGATATACATTTATATAAGAGAATTTTGGAAGAGAAGGGCATATTGCTCTGTGTGTTCAAGGAACACACAGTGTTGTGTGCCAGGATTTTGGAGTAGATTTCCCTGTGGGACAAATTAATACAAAACTCTCTCCTCTGGGGTTCTCCAGGTCTTTCTCTGAGGCACGCCCCTCTACTCTGCCCTGGTGAGACCACATCTGGAATATTGTGTCCAGTTCTGGGCCCCTCAGTTCAAGAAGGACAGGGAACTGCTGGAGAGAGTCCAGCGCAGGGCAACAAAGATGATGAAGGGAGTGGAGCATCTCCCTTATGAGGAAAGGCTGAGGGAGCTGGGTCTCTTTAGTTTGGAGGA